>JBCJKH010018373.1:42804-69361 GCA_039877255.1 Loriculus beryllinus | reverse complement strand
GTGGGGCATGTAACAGCCCTGCATCCTTTCAAGAATATCTTCCAATAAATTTTCATTCCAAGAATGCCACTACTAAGTCAGCTCCTTGCTTCATGGGTGGGGCAGTGCCTAAGGGCAAAACATAATGTTCTGTGACCTATCATTGAACAGCACCAACAAGAAGTCTTTCCTATGGAAGGACCAGGGTCCTGCTCATTTAACTTGGTTGCTGTGTTACCCTCTTCTGCATGTTTAAAGTGTGGGTAAACTAAGATGAGATGAATACCAACAAGGCATTGAAATGGAATGAAATAGTGGGCAGAAAACTTACCATCAGCCCCAGTCTGTATTTCTCACTATCTGCTCTTTAAGTTATTTCTGCATCTGTAAGACTTCCTGATTTCACTTGCAAGGCTTTCAAGTGCTAAATAGTTAAAGAGCAGCTGTGCTTAAACACAGCCACAGAGGCTTCACAGTGAAAGAACAGTGACAGAAAGGCAGGGACTGAAGAAATATCAGGGAATTTGTGTTCTTTTCTCTGTTAGGTTTAGCTGCTTGTCAGAGACAATTGTTCTGTTTGTTTCTCACACCAGTAAGTAAATAACTGCTCTAAGTACACTTAGCTAAACTTACATGGAACATTTCTCCCTCTAGAAGTTATTTCTTAGCTTCCTAGACGATGCCTCTATTACTGCCTGTATTACCACCTCTATTACGACATGTCTCAGGAGCAGTATAGTCCCTAGTTTGGTGTCTCCGCAAACAGTGTACAGAGCTCTCTCAAAACAAGCCTCTGATTCCTCAGTCAGGGGTGTTCATTGATAATTATCTATTGATGAGTCTGTCCACAGAATAAAATAAGGTAATATTTCATATTCTGGACTAAAAGAGGATGAGACTCAGCTCCTATCACTCATATTTAGCCTTCATCCCCACTCAGAGTATGGTAAGGCCTCTGTGGGGAGTCCACTTGTCATCCCTTTGATGAGCTCAGCTTTCAAATCACTGGATACTCACATCCTGCATGTGAACAGTTTTACAGGTAGACACCAGTTCAGACAGGGAAGCATAAGAGACATTAAGTTCTGTGTCAGAGATGTTATTATGACGATTCACCTTAAGTTCCTTTCTAAGCTATATAAAAATTTGTTTGATTCATCATATTAACAAACGTGTATTACTTTCTGAAGTATATGAATTCAGATCTGGTATTTCTCTGCACACTTGTGATGATTCAGGAAGAGCACTTCACTGTGTTAAGACTCCAGACCTAAAGGACTGGCAGTTTTGATGACATATTTTTCCAAAAATTTGGAATTATTTCTGTGACAGGGAGGGTTCACTCTGTCAGATGTTAGGTAACACCTGAGGTTATCTATAGTGTCTGTCAAGCTGCCATATGAACTTCTGTTTACACTTTCACTAAGCTTAACAGCATTGCTGAAACATTCCAGCCTGACATTTGCCTTAGAAGAACAGTTTGCCAGTCTGTATTTGAAAAGAAATCTACGTTAACGTAATTGGGTATTTCCTTCCCTTTGATACCTGTTTCATTTCCAGTTCTTTCAGGCAGGCTAGTAGGACTGAGAAGGAGAAGCTTCTAGGATTACTTACACAGAGACATTTGTGACGTGTACATGAAGGAGCTTGTGTTCCTGCAGAAGCTGGTTAGGCAAAACTTCTCCAGCTTATAGCACTGGAGTTGCTTTTGTTTATTCAGAGTTTGGGTTTTTCTAGAGTGGATTTGCTCACAGAATGAAAGCATGTTTTGGAGATCCAGCTCAATTACAAATAAATATGCTTTCTTCTGTGAACTCTGCAGGCTGTCAGTTGAGTCCCACAGACACAGGATGAGAATGTAATCATTGTCTTAACACAGAGCTGCAGGTATTATAGCACATTTAGGAAAATAGAGCACATGTGATCCACAAAGAAGGGTACACACAGGCAATGACATTTTCCCCAGAACCAGAACTAGAGCATTTCTTTGATAATACAATTCAAAAGACGGGAAGTAATGTGGAGCCTTTGGACTACTGATAAGTCATTTTGATGCTTGTTTTCCATCACAACTGGGTAGTTGTGCCTTATTTCATAGACCTCTCTATAATCTGACCTGATTTTGACTAATTTAAGTTTACGTTGTTTGAACAACATTAAAGGCATTTAGAGAAGTTAAGAATGATATTTTAAATCCCTTTAATTCTCCTTCACAATGCCATAAAGTAACAAGAGCATCACAAATTTTGTCCAAACAGCAGTTTCCTATATACATGCAGGTATGTAGACATTTTTAAGCGAGCTGTAGGTTATCTAGCTGAGATGCTGCTAGAAAAGCAGCTACTGCAGTGCAGAGCTCTATGGAGGATGCAAATTTCATCTGAGAAGCTGAGTATATTTTTATGTAATTGATCTTTGCTGATCAGTTGTATTGCTCCCAGTATCAAGGAAAGTTGTCAGTGATGGCTATTAGTATGCTGTAAGTCAATTATGTGTTTATATAACTTGTTGAACTGTGTTTTATGTGTTAGGATTTTCCAGGATGAGATATGAGGTGCATTATAAAGCTCCTTTTCAAATCACCCCTGCTATAGTGATAGTACTTGGATTCACAGTCCGTAATTCAGGTTAATGAAAGTAAAAGATATGTGTTTGGTTTGTGCCTCATTTTATTTAGGTATTAAGAGAATGCTGTATCCTGCCTTAACATAGAGTGAATGTATAAGATGACAAAATAAGTGTAGCTATACCATGTATTCCTCACCAGATATATTTAAATTATAGTAGATTTTGTAAGTTGAAAGTGTTCTGAGTAGTGTTCTGTTTTCAAAATAATTTTTTTCTTATTTTAAAATATATGAAGTATTTGTAAGTTCACATAAATGCTATTTTTATTCACAGATAATGCACCTCAGGTAGCAATTACTGCACCAGGATCTGGTAACCATAGAAACAGCTCTACAGGCCCAACACCTGACTGCTCTCCTCCATCACCAGACACTGCACTTGAAAGCATAGTAAAAGTTATACGTCCTCAGGTAGGTGCTCATCGTAAGCATCATTTTATTAATTCTGTTTTTAATTTTAGAAGCAGGCTACTGTGTTCTAACAGGACATTATCACTATGCACATTTGAATAGGTCAGAGGCAGATAAACAGAACACAAATTATTTTTTTTGTACTTAGGATGCAGTCTTGATAGCAGAAGATAGACTATTTTATGAACAAGCCCGGAAATGTACAGCTATCAGTACATGTTTCATATAACACTAATGCATTAAGTCTTTATGTAATATTTAGTATTTTTTTTATGTACTCTAAGTTTTCTCCAGAATTTATGTTTGTTTTTATCAATATTAATTCCCTGTTACTTTTTTGAGGTTCTCCTTACTCTTTCTGTATCTCCATTCACATGGTCCCATAATGTTTCATATCTTCTTTAGTTACCTTATAGTATAGTTTCTCAACTTTTATCCTTCCTAACTATATGTATTTCTAGTAGTGTTTGGTGAACAAGATACTTAATATATGTAAAACTTGAGTGCCCTTTTTAATTCTTTAAGAAGAAAGGCTGTAAAGTAAATAAATCTTAGAATTCAAGTTACTAGTGAAGCATAGAGCAGTTTATTTTGGGGTCATAGAGCAACATAGGTCAGAAGAAACCTCAGGGGGTTATCTAGTTCCCCACTTAAAAAGGCATGACATTAGGTGTGTTAAAGCTAGCTGACAACTACACACTGAACTGACTGTGAGACTTTTCTGGTGTGAACCAGAAGAAATCCTGTTCCTCTTCTACCAATTATTGGGTTCAAATGCAGCCATCTGTTCTTCATCAATCAGCTGATCTCTGCCACTAGGCCACTTTGATTCTAGTGGATGCAGGTTTTGTATCATCAGTACGTTGCTGGCATTTGTTTTACTTGACAAGTAAGCTGATGGATATTTTGGTAAAATTTCTATAGTTGTGTTGGTGCTGTGCTTGTGAGCATCTCACAGTGATGAAAGTGAGTCTTCCTTTCAGAACTCATTGGAGTACACATTTCAAAAGGTCTTGCAGACTTACAGGTAATTTCTAGGAGCACCTGCCAGTTTTGTCTAGGAGCCACTGGTTTCCTATGGCTGGCACTGTCAATGCACGATAATGCTAATGACTGACTGCAAACCATCCCTCTGACACTGCAGTACACCTTGGGTTCTATATCCTTGTTTAAATCTAGATTGCAGGAGGTCTAAAATAACTGCTTCCTCTTCTTTTGTCTTTTTATAGTTGTTTCTCATTTTGTCAGTTCCTGTAGTCTCTCTGTCCCTCCTACCCTACATTAGTATAGTTCTGAAATACCTCCTTCCCTCTAAGCTGTTTTTTATAGTAGGCGGTAAGCAAACAGAAAGGTATTGAAATGTTATTGGGAACAAGCTGTTGTGTGATAGCTTATTGAAAATAGCATCTAAAAAGCCATTTCCATCATGATATTGCCAACAGATGGACTCAGTACACTGAATGGTGATGTTCTCCTGCTAGTTAACTCTGAATGGATTCAGCAAATTCTGGGGAGCTATTTTCAAATTTAAATCATACCATTTACTGACTCCCAGTATTCTCATAGTTTTGCAGACCTAAAGCTAGTTGTGTGATATATATGGTCAGAACTTTAACACATTTGCTAAAATGTATCTCATGTGGCCCTACATGTGGCATACTTCCTATGCAGAAAATAACAGCAGAAAGGCACATGTAGGCTTGTGCTTAACATATGTTGTAAATCTATGCACTGATACATAAGAAGTTGAGTACACTATAGCATTCAGATCCCATTTTGGTTCTTTCTCCATGTGTTTTATGCGCATTCCTTCCATATTCTTCTTTTTCTTTGTTTTTCTTGCTTACCTAATCTCCTCCCCCCAACATCTTAACCCAAGAATTTAGGCAACCAAACTGTATAAATTTGCAATATAATGTTTGCAAACCATTAATGTTAATTCTGCCTGCATATTTAATTCCTTTATCCCATGCCTGCTGCATTCAATTACATGGCAAGCTCTTTGAAGGTTAACACAATGGGATTCTATTCTTGGCTGACCTCTTACCACTCATGTAAAACTAATGGATAGTGTTATACAATGCATGTAAAATAATTAATTATCTCTTGTCTTCCAGGGCCTCTTTGCACTTTTCTAGCAAAATAAACAGATTTTAAATAGATAGAAAGCAGGGATCATACGAATTTCCAAACCAGCTGTCATTCCTTTCCTCTTTTCATGTCTTGTGCATCTAGCTCAGGAAGGTGCCAGTAAAAGGCAGAATGGGAAATTCTTCAGCAGCTGGTTTTGCATTAGGCAGGCTTCAGAAACTTGGATGAAACTGCCTGGTGAGGGCAGGCAGTGCAGAGAATGGAAAAGGAAAACCCTGGTGAGCTGAGTTTGAATGCAGAGGTGGGGATCATTCTGCCTCCTGTTTTATTTGGCCTTTTCTTTTGGAGACTGCATGTCAGCTCACATGATGGCAGTGCATATACATGCTTCAGCACCCAACAGATTTTTAAGATGTTTATATGAATGTGAGGTTAAGCACAGCACAGTGGCCTCTCCTCTCCCCTGTTCCAAAGGCTCCCATATCAAATGCAGCTAGTGGGGAGCCCTGTTGCCTACACCTGCTACATGGGGTCCCTGAAGAGGAGAGAGGCTGTGATGCTGCACTGCCAGCACGCTGGGTGAAAGTACCACAGCTGGCAAGTATGAGACAGGAACAATCTCATACACAAAGTGTGAATCCTGAGGGTACTGGCATGGTCAGTTAAGAGACTGGTTCCTCAGAGTACATTCAGAACTTGCTTTTTCTTTTTCCTTCTAGCTGCCTCTTAATCTGGTCCTAATTATTCTCCATTTTATATTAAAAACATGCCATTATAAAACATGGCTAGAATTATGTATTTCCCCACCAACCTTTCACTCATGTTTCTGGAAATTCATCTTTTCTTCAATGATGAATTTTGAAGTGATAAACCGGAAGGTTGTTGTGACCCTACTGCTTGTCTCTTATGAGATGCTCTCTAAATCTGTCTGAACTTGTCTTTGGATATGTCTCAACTATTTCATTCAATGTACTGTTACTAAAGCTAAAGCCTATTTTAACTGATATGATGTATCTCCCTGGCACAGTGCGGCAGTTTGAGGAGATACTAACTCAGATCTCAGAAGCAGTACTAAGTTCAGTGCCACAGTGCCACCCACCTCTACTGCTTCCAGCCCTGAAGTAAGCACACTTAACATCAATTCAGGGATCTGTATGCTTTTTTATCTGTGCATCTTAGCTATGGCTTTTTTTTTTATGATCTAGCATTTTGCAAATACATGAGTTGTTTTCAGATTTACACAGGGCCGGCCTCTGAAAAAGAGGGATTATTGAGAAGTTATATCTGTATGCAAATAAGAAACAAATATGGTTGAGTTTAGTTCAGGGTTTGAATCATTTAATCTTTTTTTTTTTTTTTTCTGGATTGTCAGACAAGTCTTAGTAAGTTTTTAATTAATGAATTGGTAATTAATGAAGACTTTAAGAAGGTAGTACTGCTTCAACTTAAAGACATATGCCTCTGTGAAGTATGCTAACAGCGCATAGGAGAAAAAATGAGGTGTGGTAGGAGACCAAGTAAATTAATGAGTTAACTGAAGTCCTCTGAAATGTTAGTCTCTCTTTCAAGTTTTACCTAGTTACATTTGTACATGTAGTAAAATGTAACTTACCTTATCAGAATTGAATTTTAGAAAGTGGTAGTAAAATTGAGCTTGTTCTACCACAATTCCTATATCTCTCTTTCTAGATGAAACTTAGACAAAAATGAGCTGCATGTGATGTTTCATGTATATTTTTGTATTAACCACTCAATTTAATAAGAATCTCCTTACTTTTTTGTTCAGGTCTGCTTCAAAAAAAGGGAATTATATACATAGAGGGAGAAGGTGCACCTTTTTATCCTAAGAGACTGTTTCTTTTGCCAGTGCTATTCACTGATGGGTGAATTGGGGGGTCTAATTGTCATAAAATTGAATTCTGACTTCTCACCTTTTAAATTCTTTATTAAATGTAATCCAGCATTTGCATATTCTCTTGTCATCTTTTTAAGATATGTTTTAAATGGCTGACTGTAGGTACAGCTTTTGATGTTGAAATGTGGATTATTTAAAAGTAACTTTGATTATATCTAGCATGAATTGGTATTTGCCTCATTTATGTGAATAATCCAACTCCCTTAGAGTGTTGTTTCAGTGATATAAAGAGGGCTTCTGGTAGAAAAACAAAGGAAGAGACAAATTCAGTGTGTCTGACATAATAAAATCTCATCATCTTGTTCTTGCTGGTTTTATTGCTAAGATCTGAAGCAATCTATTCATTATAATACCTTTTTATTTTTCTTGTGAGTTTGTCTTTACATTTGTCAACATTTTTTCTATTTATCTTTTTTAACCTCTTTAAACAAAGTTACAATTTTATCTATGGTTCATTATTCCTCTGGCTACGACATTTATCAATATAATAGAAGGTAATAGTTTAAATGTTAGAGACCAAAAGAAATTGTCTCCTTTTTCTGCAAGCAGTAATATAATGTTGTAGGACATCTATAGCCTTTGTTAGACCTATTGCACATCTTTGGGCTACCAGGTGTGCCTTGCATAAGGTAGAACTATTTTCTGCATGTACAGTGAGCCTGGTGTACCAATGCAGATGTAGTTCATCTAGGTATAAGGAGGGACAGGGACCATGACATTCCACCTCCTGTAACAGTCTGGGCATTAATGGACAGAGTGACTGTAGGAGATATATGCTGCAGAATCTCTCACATTGACCTAAAAAGTGATAGTAATTTACATTCAAGGAAATTATACCTCATCCTTTTTTGCAATTAGGTGCAGGTATTACTTTGAACAAAACCGAACAAAATCATCTTAGAGGCAGCTTTGAAAAATCAGAGTTCCAGAAAATAAACTTTCAGAACCAATTGTTCCATAAACAGGATTTTTAAGTGGATTAGTATCACTATTTTCCCATGATGAAATAACGCTAGTTCCTTCCCTATGCCACCACCCTCTGCAGTACCCTTAGTTCTTCCCAAATGAAATGCATCTCTTGTCACAGTTAGCTGGAGTTGGCATATGACTGTCTCTGCACTTAGTGAAATCCTCACTGCAGGCTGTTGCACCAGTGCATGAATGCACGAGGATTCTATAAGTCATCTACTGAACTTGTTTCGCAGCACAAAAAATCTGCTTTATTCCATTTTTTTGTCATGAAAAGGAGTGCTGAAAAACACTGTTATGCAATAAATTCTCACCACTCGCTTTCTGAATGAGATCACAGAACGACTGGAGTGTAAAGATCTTCTTTCTCCTATGAACTGCTTTCTCTGCTCAGCTGAAGTTACAACATGCTCAGCCAGGAAAGGAGTAACTAGGAAAATCCCCATGGGGAACTACTGTGCAGGCACCCTATGCTTCTTTCTTAGTTACACACTTCTTTTTCTGGTATTTTTTGTTGCTGGACTTTGTGCAACTCTGTGCTGTGTCCATGCTTAGCACAAGAGGCAAATAAAACTTCTATGCAAATCTACTGCTCACAGTTTGATATCTTCTCATTCTAATAATGTTGACATGAATGAACAAGGAAGTAAATGGATAAATAAAGGCCCTAACTAGGACTTTAAAAAAATTAAAACAAATAATTAAACTATATACTGTCAGTGTCATGAAGAGGTGGTTATCAGTTCATCAATGCATGACTTGAAAATAGGACAGATATGAAAATCTGTTATTCTGAAATAGTGCGAATTACAAGAAAAAAGGTCTATGGTTGGAATTGTCTCACAGGACTGATTTTTTTCTGCCTTGTATTACCACAGAATTAATGGTAGAAGACATATAACAGCTCCAGAGGAGGATCTTTAAAAAAAAAAAAAAATTCCTTAGAGCATAATGGATGCTCTGTGACTACTTAATAGCAACATTAACCAAAATATTTTTATAGAGATGCATTGTAAAAGTTCTCCTTTGACAAGTACCTATAAAACATAGTTCTATTTAGATTATTTTAATTAGAGCTGAGATAATATGAAAACATAAACACATCTACCCAATACACAGTACTAATGAAAACAGCAAACAGTATGTGTGAGTGCATTTAATTATAGTTCAACAGGATACTAAAGCAAAAGTACAAATTAAAGCAGAACACTTTTTATTGTCAGGAGTGTTTTGTTGTAGAATATTACTTCTACATGCATCTTTTTGCTTGGTTGAAGTTGATCGCTTAGCTGGAGAGATTCTCTATCTTGCGTTTCCTGATTCGATATAAGCACAAATTATACAGAACAATAGAATATTTTTAATATCTGAACTTGTTACAGACCAAATTGTTAAAATACTAAGCATAAGGATATTTCAGACACTGAAAGGGTAGGCATGTACATCTACACTAGTAAAACAAGCTTCTGAGCACTGGAAGGTTGCATCTATACTGTTGAATTTTTAACACAGTCCTGGGTATAATTTTGGTCCTATACTATTCTCTCTCTCTCCATAAATCCACTGGCAGGCCTGATTTGGAATTTGAATGGGCCAGGGATCATTCCTGGTAGATAATTCTGCTTTGAATACCCTGCTCTGAAGGCTAATGAAGTTTAATAGTAGGGGCGTGAACCAATCCATGACAACTGCCCTGCCCCAGGGCATATAATGCTAGGAAACAGCAACACACTGAGAATCTGGAGGATTAAGGCATTTCTGTACTGCTTTGGTGGGTATCTCACCAAATTCCTAGCATTTTCCTTTGTTTCTGTGTAGCAGTCAGTGGTTTTGAGCTCCTCAGGTACTGAGTAATCCTGTATCATCATCCAGAAAACCACCAAATTTTCATACATTCATACATGCAACTTAGAAATCAGTCATCAATTTTCATAATCTGTAGGTCAAAATGGGCTGTTGCTAACAGTTGGAAGCTGAGCTGCTTTTTTTTTTTTTTTTTTTTAAAAGAAAATAGCCTTACATCTATTTTCTAACAGTTTCAGTGAAAATAGCACTGTTTTTTAATATTTGAAAGTTAGAATTTTTTTACAGCTAAGGTATAAGACATTCCTTTTATTTATCAAATTTATCTCTTGCAATTTGAAGCTCATTTCAAGCAATGTTTTCCCAGGATAGGAATAATGGTGTATCTTCAAAATCTAGTCACATCTGTCAAAGAGGAAAACTGCTTTGAAGTTGTTACATTTTTTAGCATTCAGAACTGCTATACTTCACGACCCACAGCTGCCTTATTGTTCCAATTAAAATGAAAGTAGAAACCAAGGAAAATGGAAACTGGACGATCTCTTTTTCCCCCCTTACTTATTTCCAGTCTGATTTGTCATCTGAGACAAGACCAGAGGTGGAAGATGGAAGGGGGCAACACCCTCTTTGATTACATACTCCAGTGGAGGACTTGTAAAGGAGAACTTAATATAACATGCACAGTAGAAAACAGAACCACAGGAACAGAAAGTACTGTGGCTATATGGTACCTAGAATCACATTACATGACTTTCTGACCACAGGCTACAGGAAAGAGTGATCTGTCTGTGCCATCCTTGAGCATGTCACTGGCAGTGAAGTGATCGAAGTATGCCAGTGGGCCACGAGATTGCTGTGAAGAAGTAGAAACTTGCTGCTCATGCAGGATGCAAGATATGTCTTTCTTTAAATTAAAAATTAGTCAAACAGAAATTTCTAGGACATTGGCACTATGATGTCAATAAAAATGAATTTTGATTTAAAATACACTATGGTTTTAGTAACGGAAAGTATATACAGTTAAAAACCAGATAAACCATTTTTTAATATGTATATACATATATATATTTATTTACTTATTAAATTTCCATGATCTTTAATGTCCCTGTTGTGGCTGCTTGGACCATATTTGTTGCCAGCCACTGTGTAATATCTTCTTTCTGTTTTTAAATTAAATTAAGATGCTGGGAAGTAAAAACAAGAATGTCAAGATGAGTGCTGAAACTGCCTCTATTTTATTGTTTATTGTAGTCATTATTTAAGTATCTATAAAATGAAAAAAGAGAAAATTGTATTACCTTATTAAGACACAACATCTCTTCAACTCATGTAACATGGAATTTTGAGGCTTCACAGAATAATTAATTCAGGAGTCTAGTAATAGATCAGTGCAGTCTTTCACTTCTAGGTGACATAGATGAATCAAACCTGTATCTGTTGTAATCTCCAAGTTTTGCAGTTTTAAGGCTACTTGATCATCTTAGTTCAGATCCTTTTATTTGGATAACTTCTGGCAGCAGCATTGACTAACAAAAATGTATCAGGCCTGCTGATTTCTGTAGATCAAACCTGAGGTACTGAATGCAGGAGTAAGTGAAGAAGCCTGGGGGTTTTTTTTGTTGTTTTTTTTTTTTTTTTTTTTAGACAGGCTGTGTTTGACCAAGGAAATTATGAATGTTACGGGATTTTATATAAGTGCACATGAGCAAAAGAGACAAAGATAGAGATGGTATGTTGGGATGTTGAGGCAGAGGATAGAAGACTGAGAAACTATAAAAGTGATGTGAAAGTTGTATTTGAAAGGGATGACATAGGTTAAAATCAAATTCATTAAGGGACAATGAGAGGGTTGTAGTGACTGATAAAGCCACTGTTACGGAGTTCGTTTGAGAGGCCTTGATGACAAAACCACAGAGAAAGCAGAGAGGAAAGTTTTGGAAGACCAAGTAGAAGTGGCATCAACTAGGATACTGTCAAGAGTGCTTTAGAGTAAACCAGGTTGTTTTCAAGGGGATATAACAATGCATAGGAGAGAACTGAGAAAAAGCAAGAGGTAGAATGGAAAATGAGTATGTACACTTAGAATGGGATCTTAAGAAAGAAGAAAGCTGGAGAAAGGAAAATTTCTGAAGTAGAAGTGAATTGATCAGGGAAAGAGAATGGATTCATCTGGACAAGTACCAAAATGAGGGATTTCTGTGGGCATATAGCTTCACCCATACGATGTTGTGTATGTGAGGTGAGCCTGAGAAAGGGTCTACAGCATTTTACTTTCATTGCTAAGTCTGCATTTTATGTAATAGCTAGAATTTGAGAATGTGGGTTCAGTTCTTTATACTATCGTACATTTTCTGCATGGTATAACACAACTGAAATTTTACATTTTGCAGGACAACTGGAATTTGTCAGGATTTACCAAAATGCAGAATTTCCTCAGGCTCATTGGGTCTTAGTGGTTTAATGAGCCACACATCTGTCCATTGGGAGGGCTCTATACCCTAGTTCAGCATCTGTAAAATGGGGCTAATAGCTCTGCCATAGCGCAGAGGAGTGTGGTGAGAATTAATTCTTTAAAGACTGTGATGGTGCTATGTACACAAATCCCAAAGATAAATGAAGGCAGTCACAAGCTTATATTGCAGTACTTCAAAGCTGGAAAAATATTTTTTAAGTTAACTGAAGAAAAGAATTTCGCCCTACTGCCTCTGCTAACTGTTATGAGAAATATTTGAATAATCCCTTGGGTGCTTGCAATGTTACACTGGGAGTAATAGTAGCATTACAGAATTTACATGCAACTTCCATTCATGGGAACAGTGTAAGTCATTACTTGCCTCTGACACTATTTGTATTTTGATGCCTTTCCTGTTTTGCAGTGTTCAAAGTGGTATCTTTCATTGATATATGTTCATTACTGATTTAACATGCAAATATTTTTATTAGAGATGATTTGAAAGTTATTTAAAATGTGTTATTACAATATCTTTCAAAATTTTTATTGGTATATTTTTGCTTTTGCATTGATAAAGTTTCTTCATTAGCCTGATTTGGTATGCTGGTTTAGTGTTTTTCTGGGTCAGTGTTATGACAAGTGAAGTAATACTCATGAAGAAACATTTTAAGCAAAATCAGTCATTAAGGAGGTTCACACATAACAAGTAAATTAAATACATGAATATTATAAATAAAGAACATCTACTCAAGAAAAAATCTGCATGTGGCTATGTAGCATACGTACTGGGGAGAAATTAAGCCGTAAAAATGCTACAGTTGCACAAGGGTTGTCTTAAGTGTGTTCAAGTGATTTGGTTAGTACAAGGAAGACATGTAGTGGACAAAGCTGGTTTTGGTATAAAGAATGAAGGAAACATCATCTCTTTGGGACAGAGTTTTGTGTTTATACAATCTCCACAGCTGTCGAACCCTGACTACATTTCCTGGACATTACAGTATTCCATATAGTAAATAATCTTAGAATTATTCAGGAGCTATCAGGAGTGATCTTAGTCAATGTAATTTAGAAATGGCATTGGCAGGTGCAGTTCAGGAATAAAGGTACAGGACTCCAGTAAGTGACTTGTTAATTGCTGGCTACACATTCCACCAGTAAGGCTTAAATTTGACTCCATATTCTAATACATGAAGTGTTCGAGTGTGTCTGTGTGTAAGCTACAGGTGGGATTCAATCTGGGACTGAAACACCTATGCTTTTGACTCTGTATATAAGAATCTCTGTCTAATTTGCATTATAACCTCCCATCATGCTCAGAAGAGATGTGAGATTCAATTCTCTCCCCAGAATGGCAGCTGGAGGCCAGGTGGGATGCCCCAGGGATTCTTCAGTGATGGCAGATACCTGAGCTCAGGGCAGTGAACTGATACCAAGGTGACTAGGGTGAGGTAAACTGTTCTCTGGACCCTATTGATTGTATTGACTAGATTTCAATTGACTGTAATGGGAGCTTAAATATTTAGTGGAGATCTAAATAGCTATGCTGTAAATTTAGTTGTTTAAATTGGAACTGAATTTAATCCTAACTATAGAAAAAGATCATTTTTTTTCTACAGTTTTTGTGTAAACTGTACTTTAGAGAGACACAAGCAGAGGGATGCAGTCAGCACAAACTGGTTTACTGCATCTCTCTTGGCATATATTATATGAACAATTAACATACTTTAACAACATAACATTTTACAGGACCAAGCAAAGGTGCAAAAGGCTTCTTTAGCTATCTACAAAAGCTCAGATGCTAGATTCTTGTGTAATTATGCAGAAAAATTATTGGCACATGTTGACAGATGGACCTTGTTAACTCCAGAGAGTGTAGCAGAAGTGTTTTGCTGTAGAGTAATAGAGGCTGCGTGAGGTTCTGTACAGAATCATTAGATTGGAAAGACATTAAACTGAGATATGCCTCTCTGAATTAATAATGTCAAAGCCCAAAATAAAATAAGAAGTATTTTATATCACCCAGGTCAGCAGATGGTTGCATATTATCATGAACAAACTTAAAACATGTTTCTAGTTTTCCGTAATCAGATTTGAAAACCACTTTAGGCTTATTTTATATCACTGACCCATGTCTTCAGAACAAATCATAGCTATTTATTGATGGACACATTTTTGGAATCTGTGAGCATTTGTAAACTAAACTGATCTGTAAAAGAGGCTTCAGAACAGTCTGGGGTGGGGTTTTTTTATTTGTTTGTTTTCCCTTTCACCCTCCTTTCCCAAGACCTTGCCTTTGGTTTTGTGAAAGTAGCTTTGTGAAATAGCTGATCACTCTTAAGTTAGTAAAAGGCTATATGATGTATCAGATACTTCTGGGCCATCCCAGCTGCCTTTTGTGATAGGAAGTGTCTCAATTTAAGAATAACTAGAGATTTCACACATCGTGTTACTTGAAATGTCATCTTTTCAACTCAGAAGCTGAAGTCCTGCAATACCACAAAAACACCATTGCTCGGGAAAGGGGCCAGAAACATGTTTCTAAAAGAGCAGAGTTCTTTTCCAGTTTTAGAGATAATAAGGTCATTGATTAATTTGTTGTCCAGCAAAAGCATGCAGTTTAGGTTTAATTAATACACATGAATATTTTTGGTCTGATGAGAGAGTCATTTTGGCTCAGGTCCCAAGCAATGGCTTTTAACCAAACTGTTTGGTGTTGGAGTCTGTCCGTTTTTATTGAGCTCTCCTATGAAATCACTAGACCTAGGAATCAGTCTTTCAAAGCAGAAGCTTCTTTTAATTATTAAAGTAAGTAAATCCCCTCAGTAGAATGCCTGAATTTACTTTACACAATTTTTCTTAGTTTTAACAGGACACAGTTAAATCACTTGGTGCCCAACACAACCTTACCAACCAACATTATACAGACCTAAACTTACTCAGTTTTTTGTTTGACATTCCATTAAAAAGAGTGAATTTTTAGTGAAAACAGTCTGGTTCTGTATCTGTAACACAAACATTGTGGACTCATAACATAAAGACTCATAACCTAAAAATGAAATAGACCACAAACAAAATTGAAAATTCCTCACTGGGATAGATTGTATTTTAACAGGTGGTTCTAAGTAAGGGATGGTGAATAGCTTCATGGTTCAAAGATCTTATTGCTCCCAAGGCAACAATTTGACACTAATGATGCTAATAAGTAGCAAAGTCTTGACCTTTACCTTCTGACCTGTTAGGCCTGGCATGCTAGTAAAAGAAGAGTTAAAACACCCTTTACTCTCTTTTTCTATTTACTTTCCCCACCTTTATTTGTCTAAGACAGTCATTCCTGAGATGTTTATCACTGTCATGAAATAAAAATACTGACAGCTATAAACTTGGAAACAGGGCCTATTTTGGAGGAGATGTTTATTGGTTTAGGTCATTACTGTTGAACCATTAAGGAGTATGGTTGGTGTTAGGATATTTTGAGTATGGAGCCATATGGCTCCTGCAACATGCTAGCATGACATTGCAAGCTTTCAGTGGTCTGTGTCTTATAGTCCATGACATCAAGCACTAAGGTTATGCCTGTATTAATAAGTAGTGCAGTGCGATTGGAACAGATTTGTGTAGTGAAAAACATTGTTACTGACCTGAGGGTAATGCTATATAGATTTAATTGGGTTTTGATTTGGACTAGTTTTAGTGTGATCCTATGGTCAAAAGGCCATGAAGAGTTGTAGCACATTTTGTACAATCCTGAAATGTACTTTGTGGTGTAGATCCACCAAAAAGGAATAGGCTTCTCATGCTCTGAAGCTGCTTTGCACTCCAAAACACAGTCATTCAGTGGGGTCAATTCAGAGGTTCACTTTGAAAGTGAATAATGAAAATTTTGAAAGTGAATAATACAATTGATACAAGCTATTACAAAGTTTTTCATTATTCCATGAAAACTCATGAAGAAACTTTGATTTTCATGTATGTTTTTGAAGCTGACACTTTTCCCCTCAGCTTTTAGAAATTTCAGTCTTTGAATATTTAAGGCAGCCCTTTATAAATAGATTAAACAGCAGAAAGCTGCTATTGAGAGATGAGTGCTTGTTATTATTTTGTAAATTCCATTAAACAGGCATCAGCAGTCTAATTGTTTTGCAAGATGTGCCCAGTAATGCAGCTGGTGAAGAGCTCCCTTATCGAAAGATGATTACAATTATTATATGCAAGGCTGTAAAACACCATTTTATTTTGAATTAAATTGATTAGAATGGAGACCTGCATTTTTTCTGATAAAGATTAATCCAGATTTTTGAAGGAAATTATCTCTCCACATCACAGCTTGGCATATGAAATGATTTTTGCAAGTATAACCTTTGAACCAAATAAAAGCAGTAAAAGGAGAGAAACCCTAGTTAAATTTATTACCTGTCAAGTAATTAAAACTATGCAAGAAGTCTGTGTTTTTCACTCTTTATTTCTATTTTTCTTGCAGCCCAAGCAGCGCACATCAATAGTATCTTCTCTGGAATTTCACCGAATGAATCACAGCCACAATTATTTTGAAATCAACACATCCATTGGCTGTACAAGTTTTATTTCTACTCCTGCAATCAATCCAGCTAATTATTCCTTTGGATCTTTGGAATGCAGTGTTGAAGAGAAAGAACTTCCAGGTACAGAAAAAAATAAACTTACTTCGCCTGTCAGCAAAGCTTTACAGAACTATTGGTCTTTGGGCTTATGCTGGAATTGCTGTTGTCTTTGGTAGTGAAATACATTTATCATAAATACACGAAGTTATTCCTTATATTTTTTCTGCTGCTCAGCAAAGATTCTCATATTCTGTGACCAATATTATTAAAATATACTTTTTCCTGAATGTTATATTTTGAATAAACCAAATTTTGTTTTACAGAAATACCGTGAACATAGGTATTGTAGTTTTTGAAATTACAATGATTCAGGTAGATACCTAATGTCATCATTGTGTGGCCAGCATACTTGAATATGAATTTCAAGTTGAGAAAATATAATTAGAAATTGTTATGTAACCATCAGTAAAGATTAGGAAGGGAAGATTTCCAAGTAACTTGACATTGTTTCTGCAAGTAGTAGTTATTGAATATTTAGGGTCGTGCTTCAATAAAGCAGAACTTTGATATATTTGCTCTGATGATGAGTATAACAGAATAATAGTGTGATTATAGCTGTGAAGGTTTTGTCTGTATATAGAAATTTGCATAATGAAAATGCTTTAAAAAAGGATTCAAGTAGTTTCTTCTTCACAGACCAAAACTTCAAGAGTAAGAAAGTATTAGTAAACTATGCATTTAGCTACTTCTGCCCCTTCAAATTTTATATGCAAGTTTTTTTATTTAGGCTAAACTTGTAGCAGAAGAGTGTAGTATTTGGGAAAGCTGATGTATTGAAACAAATGTCTTTTGGTAGCTAGCTTATATAATCTGCAGATGGAATTATTTCTTTTGCAGGTACACTGTATTTAAGGTATAAATAGAAGTAGATTAATATAAAAATAGAAGTATTGGAATTCAGTGCATACTTATCAGTTGGCTTCTGGAGCATTGGTGTTTAAATGAGATGAATCTTCTACATTCCTGGTTGGTTGGCTTTGAAAATTCTGAAAACTGTTGCTTTTAAAGGATAACAAAAAATAAGTTGGTTTCCTAGTTAGGTCAAAGGAAAACTACATTGTTAAAGAACTTTCATGAAATAAGTTGAGTGAGAAATCCTGTTATTGTGAAGAAAAATTTAAAATGATCACAAATTATTCATATTATTTTTCTTGGTCTTTTTGTTGGATTTTTGTTATTGTCTTTGAAACTAAAGAATGTGCTTATATTCATGGTTATAGCAAATCTTTTCAAGCCTAACTGGAAATAATTATTTTGAATGGTATCTTTTATTCCTAGGTCTGGTGTAATTTGATTCTTTAGGGTTTTGGGTGGGTTTTATTGCTGTTGTTTTTTCTACTATAAATTCTATGCAGAACAATATCACAATTTTATTCTGGCTAGTTGAATGGCACTGAATATGTCTTGATATTTAAAAGAAAATATAAGAAAACAGAAAGAACATTCACTGGATTTATATAATGAAATTCTCCAGACTTCTAATGTTGCATGGTTTTGATTAAATTCTGCATAATATCTGGATTTGTTTTACTTTTGTTTTTGGTTACATTTACAACAAACTGCACTCAGTAACTTTTAATAACTCCATTGGATTTGGTCTGAAATCGGAACTATAATCTCATGCTTACTAGAACTGCACATTTTAAATTTGTGGATGATTTGATTTATTGATTGAGGGGAAGCTCAATTTCCTCTTGTCTCTGCCTAGAAAGCTAAGAAAAGTTAACAAAAGCAAAATGACTAAAGTTCTAGGCATCTTCTACAGGTTTTTCAAGAGTACAGTTTACCAGAAGTAAATTGTTAATTTACTATCTTTAAGTGACATAATAGAAGTGGAAACTGGTTTCTACCCTAGAATTATTTAAGTAAAATATAGGATCACAGATGAGACACAATCTGAGCTTGAATAAAAACAAACAAGCAAACAAAAAAAAATTTTATTTTGCTCATTAAGGTCCTTTTGACTCCGTAAAAAAGGTGGATGAGTTGTAGTTCTGCAAGGGACAAGGAATACTAATGTGTAAAGAGAAGAGCAAAATCCAGAAAGCGCAGATCAAAACTGTCTTTTCTTTAAAATGTCTCTGATTCTTGTTGCTTACCTGGATTGTTAAAAGCTGAACTTTCAATAGTAAAGGTTAGCAAGAAATAGCAGAAACAGTGTTCTGCTACAGCTTCTTTTCTGCTTTAGCTAGCTGTTGTTTTGCTGAAAGGGTCCTTGTTCCTTTTCCAGATCTACAGTGAAAACAAATACTATTCATCATATGTCTTGAATATAATTCTCTGAATTGCCAACTTGTTCTGAAAATTCATGAAAGACCTGTATCTTAGAAGAATGTTTAATTCATTTATAATTGAGGATTAGCAGAAGGATTGGACTAGGTGATTTCCAGCAGTCCCTTCCAAACTTGATGCTTCTGTGATTTGTGTGAATTTGAGTGTTTCATTTTATATTATATTCTTGGACGTTTATGTGTCTCATGTTTATTTTAAAAGCTGTCATCAGCAAAAAGCAGTTAATTATTTTGTCATGCCTATTGAGGTCAAGGGTCTTCTGCTTGATCAGAAAGAAATAATACACAGAAGGAACCCATTTTCATCATAACTGCAACTGGTAGTTTTCTGTTGCCTTTGAAACAATCAAAATGAATTTACAGGATTTCTAAATCAGGAACTGACACCTAAATAAGGCATTAGTATTTCCCTACTCGATTTCAGTGTTTTTCATGTTTTCTTTGGGGAAAGTTGTAATGATTCATTGTCATTTAGACAACAGAGAGAGATGAATACAGCAAAATAATTATTCTGATTCTAAAAGTCTTCGTCATTTTACCTCTACCTCAAAAGTCTGCTACCAAAGAAGAATCAGTCTCTTGTAACTCTTGGTGGAGTAGAGAAAACTCCTTTTTATATTTGGGGATCACAGTTCTACTCTTAGTGTTTGCTAATTCCCTACATTCCCTAATTTGAAACACGGATCCTGATATTCAAGGAGTGTATTTCTGTCAAGTAAAAAACACTGACCCCTACCACTGTACTATATTATCTGACTGACAGCATATGACAACATTTTCTGATTAATTAACTGCAGAGCTGTCCACATACAATGGTAAGTACATGCTTTAGCTTTGGCATTGGATGGCCTTGTTGTGTAAACAAAACTACCTGTGTTGCTTGCGTGGATAGTAGAAAGCATCTTAGTATCAGGTTGCCTGCAAGCAAAATATAGATTGTGTTAGTTTTGAACTTTAACTGGTGGAAGAACCAGCAAGTTGATGGAAACTCTTCTCTCGCTCTAGTATGCACAGGGCAGACTGTGAATGCAGCTTTGGTGTGGCCTATTTTAACAGCTTTATTTGCAGCAAGAACATGGACTTCATAGAAGTATTCTCAAATTCAGAGTGACAGATTATCCTTTTATAGCATTGTATTTCAAGTAAAGTTGGTGATCAGTGGATCAAAATAATAACAGCTGCTGCCATTAAACTTTCTATACTAAAAGTGAGTCCACTCCATAGGACAGGGAAATCATTACTGAATGTAACTGTCATGACAAGATGGTAGTCATTTTCTTAATCATCTGAATACATGTTTTGTAGGTGGTTTTTGTGATAACAAAAATGAAAATTAAAAACCTCATAATCAGTTGATGATTTCCTACGTGAGATGTTCCTTGTATAACTTTGACCATGAAGACCAGTAGATGTCCAAGATCATTCACTCCAGAAGAGGGCAGTCTGAGCTTTCAGGAAGATGCCTCTTTAATATCATAGCTCTATTCCTTATTATATGCATGCCGAAGTTCTTTTGAAGCTGTAAATTTCAAAGATTAAAGGCAGCAAAATTGTGGCCATCTTGGTGACATCAGCTTGGCACAATCAACACTTGCAGTTGAAATTGTCACTCTGGATTATGTTATTTCTCATTTCTGCTTGATCAGTCAGAATAATGGATCTTTCTCTAACCCATATTAACTTCATTATGTCTTCTTGTACTGAGTATAATTGGGTTGTGATATTAAAAAGACATTTCTGTGGATATTCTTGTTCTGTTTCAGGTCAGGAAATAGATCTGTACTCAGATGAATATATGTAGCAAAAATGTCGGCAGTTGTCTGTAGGTAATCTCATTGTAATCTTTATTTTCAGTCCATTAATATCTTTGAATTTTCACTAAATTCTGTATACCATTCATTTTAAGAGAGAATACTGGTACCTAAAAGTATTTACTGAGTTTATTGCTTAGTTAGCAAAGTCTGTAGAACCTTAATGGAGCTCTTAATCTCTTTACATGTCTTGCTTTCTTACTATGAGTGAAGGCTATATCATTCCCCAAAACAACCCAGAATGTACAAATCAAGAATTCTGTCTTTCATATATAAACTTTTTTTCAGTATTTCAGTCACACCTTAGGATTGTTCTAGAGGTGTCTTCAGATCTTTCTTTAAAGTAAATATTTGATCAAATTACTTTGTCTCACAAGCCAAATTTTTCCAATTTCTCTGAAGCAAAAGCAGCCCTACACTTAAAGACACACTTCCAGTTTTATCCGTTTTGAGAGAATCAAGATATTCAGCATATTGGAATTAAACACTTTGTTCAGAGGTTCCTTGCTATTCAGCATTCCTAGATAGTGTTGAAATTTATTCAGCTTCAGGAATGTTCCTTTATGTGATGTTAGTGAAGCTGAAGTAGGTCACATATTTGTCAACGTTATGTTCTTATTCAAATATCTCGTTTGTTAAGATCTGATGTGAAAAGATCAAACTGTGATGTTTATGTAGACTCTTCAAGTCTTGTTCCTTCAATTATAAAAAGTTTTGAAATTAATGGAAATGAAATACAAAATGAGAAGAATGCAAAGTGAAAAGAAAATGTCTTTTATTGCTAGAGGGTATTCTTAAATGCGCGATCTGTTCATGGTAGACTTTATCTGTTAATAATTCCTTACTAATTGCCAAAAGAACACACAGTTTTCCAGTGACAGAGAAAGGAGAAAAGATTGGCATTTATTAAATAAGCATAATCAACAAATACAGGTAAATAAAGCATTCCTATCTCCTGCATATGGATACCTAGACCTCCAGTGAGGGGCTATCTAAGAAAATGGTATTCTAAGCCTATGCCAACCTGTCAGTGCCTGAGAAGGTCAAATTAAAGCCTTGTTTTCTCTGGTTTTAAATTTTCTTCATCATTTTCTTCACTACAATAAGATCTACCAAGGCATTCTTTAAACCGGGTTCATTTGAGCCTTTTCATTTTGAAGATTATCTGTTTTTTCCTTCAATTTATAGTTAAGTTCAGCTGAGTGCAATTAGTATGACACAGTCAAGCTATTCCAGGAACTGCTACTGGGGACCATGCTCAGCACTGTCTCAAACAATTTCTTTTTTGTTCTAATTAAGTTGTCCAGCAGATGTAGCATGCTAAGGTCTCCTTATGTTGCTCTTGTTTTTGCTGCTTCTAATTTCAGCCTTTGCACAGTTATCCAAGGTAAAGATGCAGTCTGTCCCAAAGGAACAGAGAAATTTAGGGTTAGTTAATATTATAAACTTCAGTTTACTAACTGTTATTGTCTTAGCATCTTCCAGTTTAAAACAACATACTTCACGAAGCTCATTGTAATTATATCTCACTGTTACAAATATGTCAACATGCGGTGTATAAATAATGTCCAAAAAATCTGACAGCGGAAAGATCAAGTGAGGTGATGCCTGGAAGGCTGTAGATGAAACTCACTCTTATCCTTCCTTTCAAAAGCAACATACCTTTTTGCAAGAAACAGATCTTCTGTACTAGTACTTTCATAGAATATTATCTGTGGTAAGCCCTAAATCCCATGCCACCTGAACTTTAAAGTAGTCTTGTTGGAGATAGTTATATTTTTCCAAGTTCATGACAGTATTACCTAGCTCTTCAGTAATGCCTATATATTGTTATATTTCAGTCTTTTCTCAGGCTTAAATGAATTATCTGAACTAAACTCTCTTGGTATGTTAGTATGAACCTGCTTTCCAAACACAGTATCTCACATGTCACTAACTGTGGATGTTCTGATTGCTAAGCCAATAGTAAACTAATATGAAAATAAACCAATTTGAAGCAGGCATATTGAAAGAATAGAACTGCACATGGGTCTCTATTCCTGCTGTCAGGTGTAGCATTGGATGTGTTAATAAAACAAGAAATGACATGAACAGCTAATCTCTTTTCAAATTAAATTCTGAATCATCTGACCACATGTGGATAGGCATGTGTTGAGCAATGTGCTAGCTATCTTTTATTCAGATGGCTGTTCTTGAGCATTTACTGTTTTCCTCCGTATTACTTGCTTACTCTGAGTAAATTCAATGTTGACAATACAGTGAAAAAAAAAAATTCCCATGTAATACATAAAATACATTCACTATTTTTGAAAGCCTATATTCTTAGCCCTCAGTCTAAGGCAAGCAGGAAGGTAGGAAATAGAGTAATGCTGTGAGGATGCTGGAGATGAGAATTTCTTAGAGACTGTCCTGAAACTGGGGAAGGTTTCCTTTAGAGGGATCCTTAGGAATACTACACCTTACATTACAATCAGCTCCAGGTATTGGCTGTTTCTTTGACTTTTTTTTTTTTTCACTTGAAGTAAACATAAAGTGAGGTATGCATGTTTGTATACATGTCTGTTTGCACTATTAAAATCTATTACGCTTCATTGAGTTGCCCTGTCCTCCTATTTGTGAGATAATGGAAAAGACATGTAACAGTGGTTCATCATATCGTAAAATGTTTTCCTGAAGGAACATCAGATATTACAACAGTTATCCTATAAAGATATTTGTACAGAGCTGCCTTGGAAGAGCAGGTTACAAATGCAATTGTTAGAAGCAATATAATTGATGGGTTTAATTATATATATCTGATGTGCATTTTTCCAGTTACAATAACTATCCTGACAAGGTCAAAAGAAAAAGTATTTTCTGTAATGTTGAATTTACAATTCCTGGCCATTTCTAGAAGCACAGTAACTATAGGAAATACTAATTTATCTGAGTGTCATCTTAGTTCTTTGCTTTGCTGGTTTTTGTTTGGTTTTTTTAATTTTTTTTGTTGGGTTTTTTTTTTTTTTTTTTACTAAGCTGTAAATAAAAGTAAGTTCTTGACTTGTAGTGGGACCATTTGCAGAGACAGATCATTTTAGTCTTTAGTCTGTGAGGATGTCTTGTTTTGTTCCCTTATATTTCTTTCGGACATTTTCTAAATGTGTGAACAGACCAAGCTGTGGAGGGGTCCTCATGAAAACTTCAGTCTGAAATATCATTGCAAGATGAGAGCCATTACAAAGAAACATTAGGATGTTTCAGTCTTCGCAGTATTGTTTGTGGTACAGTTTTCTTTCACTCTGCAAATGCATTTAAACTGATTGTAGCATTATTTAGAATATTCTATCTTACATTTCAATTTACTTTTCTTGTTATCATGTCCTATTATTCATATTTAATTGGTTCTCTTCTTCTTCTCCTTACCAAAAGTTTCCAGTTACCAGCTAGATTTCTAGGTCCTATGTAGGAGGATTAGAACTTAAGGAAATGGTAGAAAATGCCTGTTTTTTTAAAAAAGAGCTGACAGACTTCAGAGCATACTTAGTGACCTCCAGTTAAAAACAGCCAACCAACCAACCAAGCAAAAGAGCAAAACTTCTCTGTATTACATACCAACAAACAACAAAGAATTTTATCTGTTTTCTTTTCACCCAAGATCATCCTAAAATGAAAACAATTTTTATTTATTTCTTACTCTCTGTGCATGTAAATAAACAGCATCTTTCTCTGTTTGCTGCTCCTTGCTGTCATATTGTAATGCTACTGTCATTTGCTGTAATAAATCTATCTTTTTATGCTGTTCTGCACTGTATAAAAAAATGGCCTATATCAGTTTGAAAACAAGTCTTCTATGCCTTTGGTGAATATCCACCACTAGGGAAGAGTCAGTCTTACTCATTAGCTAATTACCTAGGTATTTTATAACCAGCTTTAGTTGAACAATGTAGAAGAGACACCTATCAGAATACATTGGAGGTGGTAGTATTCTTGTAGAAAATGAAAGTTTGATGCCATTTAGTGAAATGAGAAAATTGAACCCAGATCTCCCCCATTCTGGAATAGCCACTATAATTTTGTCTAAAATGGAGGTGATGCCATGTTTTCCATCATTTTAATTCTAGCCGTGAACACCTTATTTTTTTTTTTTTAGCAGTAATTAGTCAAGAAATCTGAGACAGTTTCACAAATGGTTTGAGAGTGACTAAATAGACATTATTATAAAGCCAGATGAAATATTTAAGCCTTCTAAAACCATTTAACTCTGTTTTTTCTTTTTTTTTTTCTTCCTATGTTCTTGAATAACTTTTATACAGTAGCTAGTTTGATAGTCTGTAATTAGATAAGGATTCAAAATGGTACTGGCAAGTTTGTAAAAAAATTAAAAATATTCCTTTCAAGGACATTTTTATGCTTCAGTAGAGAAACATAATTGCACAAGATAGACTAAATAATATAAATTTAAAATATGAAGAGGTTTCTTTGAAAATCTATAGAAATACCCTATATTATATCTAATTTGGTCTTGGTTGTACGAGTTCTGTGTATAAGTGTTCATTCTGTAGCTCTAATTGTAAAGTTGTGTAAAGTGAAATTATATTTCCCCCCCGCCCCCCGCATTTCTAAGTTTTAGAGTGAGAGACTTATCGTAGAGTTATGCAGAGGATTCATTAAGAGTTTGGACTTACTTAGATGAAGTATATAGAGGCAGATGGCCATGTCTGGGGAAGACAAAAAGCTCTACTCTGAAAATATGTGAGAACTGTCAGAGACCCAAAATGAATAAATTCTCAAAAGTTTAACAAGACCAGAAGAATATAAAATAAAAAGTATTAGAAAGTTTGTCCTGAGCAAGAGCAAAGTTTTATCTCCCATGTATCATATTTGACAATGAAGAGATATGAATGCCTTTGGGAAATGTGTAATTGAAAGGAAAAAAAAAACCCAAAACATTGTGACACCTCTTCAGAATTTCGTTACAGCCTTCACCTAGTCGCAGGCCAAGGTCCTCCTAAGCCCAGGGTCCTTCTGGGTATTTCCCATGTGTCATGAAACCTTAGCAGATTTATGTTCTATGGATTTATCCATTCTCCTTTAAGCCCACATAATGTTTGTACCTACAAAATATTTTTGCAGTGAATTCCACACTTAGGCAAATATCTAAGCCCCATGAGGAGGTTGCACCTTTTGTTCCAGTCATATGAAATTCAAGAGGCTGAAAAGAGGGTCTGTGCTTATGTTCTAGAACTTTCATTTTTGTGACTTGCACTCAACAAACTGTGACACCAGCTGATGCCATTTTTCTGCATTTCAGCAGCACTGTTCATAGAATTAAGATTCTTAATTCCTGAAGCACAGAATAATTTTCTTTTGGATCATGGCTTGCTTTTTTTTTCTAGTTACAGAATCAATCTTTGTTGAATCACTTGAAAGAAAAGTCTTATTCCCAGTGTTGTTGGTGTTTCATAGAGCTCACTAGTGGCTGTTTACTATTTGTACACTTACAGGACTGAAAGTATTGAAGACTTAACAGCAGCATTATTTACATATGTTATTAATATTTAATTCATGCTGAAGTACCCTGTTCACAAAGAA
>JBCJKH010018373.1:0-29790 GCA_039877255.1 Loriculus beryllinus | reverse complement strand
ATACTTTGACAACCTATTTTATTTACTAGCTGTTCATTAAAGACACAAATTTTAATTGTAATAAAAATTACTAGAACTAAAACATAAAAAAACCCCATAAATCAAATGTTTATATTAAGAAGTACAGTTCTTAAATTTTTTCCGAGGCAATCTCATATATTCATTTACTTCAGTAGGTGTTGCACAAGGCTTCACATGCTGAAGGTAGTGGCAGTTAATTACCATTTTAGGTTTTCTCAGAAGCAGAATTATCACTAAATAAAATCTTTTTTTTTTAGCCATTCATGCTATCTATGAGAAATGTGACACTGGAAATAAGAAATATTATATTGAAAAGTGACAGATGTTAAGACAATATGGGTTAGTCAAGAACTATTGTAACAGGTTCATGAATGCTAGGTATATCAGAGGATCTTCTGGATCTTTTTACCCAAAGAATTCTGGGGGGAACAAAGAGCCAATAGCATCTGAGGTATTCCTGATCTCTCTTGCCAATTACTGCAGTGTAAGCTCTGGATTTTGTATTCTGTGTGTTAAATTCTTTTGAGGAGCTGTTTTGGGACCTGTAGTTCATGGCATGTCTGCAAATGGTCTCTGAACTCTTCAGTACTGTTGTTCTGAAGCACCAATGCCTGTTCTTACAAAGGGCTACATTCAGTGACCCTATGCTGTGTTCATTTGTGTAGCCTTTAATTATGATATACCTCCATCAGTGTCACATCATCCTCTTGGAACTGAAGTTAGTGGATTGTAGTTAATACAAATGACATATTTTGGTACAGCACAAACATCTTCTCTGTGAAGTTTTAGCTACTATTGGGATAAGGAAAAATGAGTCCAGGAAACCCAGAAGACAAAGACCTGCAGATAAAATGCTATCACTCTGAGCTAATGTAAACATCCTTTTCCCCTCGATCCAAAGACAAACAGATGGTGCTTAGTAAAGAAAGGCCTTGTAAGATAGTTTTATAATCTTTAATGCTAATGCTAGTAGTATAGCAATATCTAGTTCTTAGACATGTATTTGTATTAATTATTTCTTATACCATCTTCCAAAGGTCAGTATTGTCTCCATTTTACAATATTTCTCTATTGGAGGAATGAGGGAAGACTGCACAGTACAGGGTTGATACCAAGTTTGGGAAGCTGGAACTGTGCAGTGCAAAGATTAAGAACAGTGTTTTAGATGGAAGCTTCAGAGAGTCATTGATAATGTCTTGACTCTCATATATTTTAAGGTCAGCTCTCGTAACAGAGGTGAGTATAAATTCTCAAGTGATGTGACTTTTCATACCGAATTAAATTCTTTAGGTCATTCCAGTGACCTTAAATTGTATCAGGCTCTAGGCAACAAGCTGAGTTACTGCTTGGTGACCTAGACATGTATATAAGGGATTCTAATGTTATAAGATAGCTTCTCCAAGATGTCTCTTCTAAGTAAATACTGCTTTGTTTTTTTTTTAGAAAGCTATCTTGTCGGTGCTGAGCTTTGTCATAGCTCATTAGTGAGCCAGCCACAGCTTCTGAAATAAGGTCATATCTACTGACATAATTTGGGGATTTTTAGGAGGACTCGGTTGCCAACATTAAAGATGAATGCAGTTTTTATTAGAAAAAAAATGATGATGAATAGAAGTCTAAAAGCTAAATGGATTGCTGTGGGAAAGATCATAAATGGGCCAGGCATTTAATTGAACTTGGCAATTGTGACAACATTGCAGGCTCCTGATACACATTTCTGTGTGTGGCTGCCGCAAGCACAGTAAATAAACTTTTAAATAAAAACTGTATTTCTAGCTTCCCTTCCAGTAAAAAATGCTTTCAAGGATCCTAGAGAGCCTGTTTGTCTTAAACACACCAAAAGAGTAGATTGTCTGACATACCAGTCTTCTCAGTTGTAAGAATACTAGGTACCATCTGCCTCTGATTTAAATTTGTTGTATCATACTGTGTGAGAAGTCATGTCTTGCAAAATAATATTTAATAATTTAAATATTTTAAATCTTTCTAATTAATTCCATTAGAGTTAAAACACAATCCTGAAACTTCACATTTTCTTTTGAAGTATATGTGCCAAGAAGTAGCACATTATTATTATAGCCAAAGGGCTGTAATAAAACATTTCTGTTTTTTCAATTTACTATAGACATAGTAACACTTTGTATACTCTGTAGTTTAATTTGTTTTCTCATGTATTCAGTTCCTTTCATGTTACAAAAGACTCCTAAAAACATTAGCAGAGATGTATAAAAATACAGTACAAGCATTTTTAAAAGACTTCTGAAAATTTCAGGATTTATGGCAAAATCTTTTAAGTACCTTAAAAGGTGCTGATAGCACATATATAACAGTGTTTTCATTTACAGGTCTAAAAGCCCTTTAAAAGGACTGGTATTATTGCAGCCAAGGAAATTCAGGAAAACTTAATACTAAACTGTTTTTCCAAAGTCACCTGGTAAACTGAAAAGGCTAGGAGTAACTCCTGAGTCACAATATAGCAATTTTTACATTAGACTACGGTGTTTTCTTCTGCTTTAGTTAGACAGTCTTCTGTTAAGAGAAACAGATTGCTTTTAATAATTTCTAACATTGTTCTTATGGATTTTTAGATATAAAATAAGAAGCTTGGTATTTTTCAAAGAATCTGAGCAAGCTAGGCAAATTGAGGCAAAAAACAAACTCATTTTTTCTTGGCAGCAGCAGTGTTTTACTTAAATTGTAGAGGGTATTTTAAAAAAACACTAGCAATTTTTATGCCATCTTTAAACTGCCTTGTGCTTGAGAGTGGTATTAAAATACAGCATAGCACAGGCTGATTTGCTCTGGGGTTTGGAGCAAGCCTGTTCTATGCACTGCAATGATATGGAGAGATTCCTGTTACTAGGGATAGGGTTTTTCTTAAAGCTGTCTTGGTTTGTACAGTGTACTGTAGTTACTGTTGTGGATGCAGTGTGGTCACATCTCCTTTCACCTAAAATTGTTTTTGATTCTGTTCCTTTCTGCTGATTTTTCATGTCACCTGTTTCTTTTCTCCCCTCATGATTCAGCTGCAATGTTAAATAGTAATGAGAGAACTTGACACAAAGAAATGTATTTATTTGAAGTTACAATAAATCAATTTTTCTAGATTTTCTCTAGGCATGCAGGTGTGCAGCCATTAAACAAGAGAATGTTGAAGTATTTATGCCTGCAGAGTTTATTTCTAGTGTGCACTTGTATAAATACTTAGAGGGATATTTTACAGAATTTCAATACATGCTCCTATTTACATCAAATTAGTTTTCATCCCTTTCACTTTTTCCATCATCTAGAGTCTTTTAGACAAGACACAAATTTGACATTAAACTAGGTAATGAAAAGATTGTGTATCATAAACAAGGTTTTGTATCTTCTTTTGTATTTGGAAAGAGTTGTATGGAACCTTATTTTCCCTTAGTGGAAGGGAAATTGCTACTTCAGGTAGCTCAGATTTTTCACTAGATACCACAACTTCCATTTGGAAGGGTCACTCTCTTAACAGAATACTTTCTGTGAACAGCTGGTGCACCATAACATTTATATCATTACAGCTGTCTTCAAAGTGATTTTTCGACTCAGCTTTAGCTGATACCAGGACTAGAAGCTTAAATTATGTTCATTTTTTCTACCTTCATACTTCAAAAAATGTTTTCTTCAGAAATAAATGGCCTATATCTTAATCTCTTGATTTACATAAATCTTTACAGTGTGAAAAATTCTAATAAATAAATTGCTCTCTTTCAAGAAAATCAATTCCTCTCCAGTGGCATATGTAAAAATCAAGTTTTTTTCTAAGCATGTAAAATCTTTATTCAAGTGTTGATTTGGTAGGTTTTGAATATTTTACTGTGAAAAAAACCCAACTGGACAACATCTTTATTCCAAACAAAAAGACTTCATATTGGTGAATATGGTGTAATTATTCTTGTGTTATTGTTATTATACAGCTAATCTGTGTCATATGTTTCAAGAAAACACCTCAAGTTTTCCCAAATTCTCAAGCAAAAGCAGTTACCTTGAAAACTAATTGAATTTTGATAATGGAAGTTTGACAAGTTGGCAGATTTATGAGAGAAGCATTTACAATTTGAAGACTTTGAAGCAATCCCTCTGAAATTGTAGAAAGGAAGCTCCCAGGTCGAGACAGGATTATTAGAAGCAACTGCATGGAGGCCACTGTAGTGAGTAATGCCTTTTATGCCAGTCATTGGAGTGAGATGTGGGAGAAGATGGACTACATCTAAAAAATGATTGTTGGTGTCTCTAAGACTCCAAATGTCAGTTAAGTGTTCTTGATACTATTATCAGTGCTACAGTAAAGGCTCTATACAATAACCTTGTGTAAGTACTGTTTAGTTACGTAGAGGGTGTGCAAAGGATTCTAGCTACATCTAGCACTCATGAGTCATGCTTTCAAATCAATCTTAGAGTTTATACATGAAATAAAGAAAAAAAGTCTGCCTAGTTCACCAGTTTATTTTAGGAATATGTGAGACCCTAATTGTATTAATAGTCTTTGAAGTTGTAGAGGAAGAAGAACAACAACAATCTCAGGCATAACACTTCCAAACTTTTCTGTTGCCCTGTAACAAACATGGTCAGTGTTACCTTTTTCTGAAAAATGCAGAGGATATAAGGTACAATTTTTTAGCTCACCAAACAGCTGAAAGACATTGTGAAAATCATCCTTAGCTTTTGTAATACTCTTTAGAATGATACGACCCAATTTACCCAACTCATTTACCCAATTAAAATATTTTCTTTTTTTCCCCTCTATCCTCATTTGTTTCTTTGTTGTGACCTCCAAGAATGCTTTTGTAGTCTCATGAAGGTGTAGTGTGAAATTTCACGGTTTTGGGTTGGAGTTCACTCTGTAAAGTTAGCATAAGGAAAAGTTGATTCTGTAAGTGTACACAGGATTATCTTCTCATTTACAATGTTTGTGATGCCAAAAAATAAGTCCGTGTACTAATGGGGACTAAACTAGTGTGTTTAGTCTTGCAAGAAAGACATGGGTTCAAGAAGCAGGTCAAAAATGCCTTTGGTATTGTGTTCCTTCACTTTGACTCCTTCTGTCCTCTTTCCAGATTGTTGCTTGGTTGATCTTTTCCTTAGGTTTTCAGATACTGTTGGAATTCTTGATGACCAAAGCCCCAAAATGGTGACTTCTCCCTGTGTTGGTCCGGAGATCAGCTATAATCTTGGTATTTGCTTTCAGCAAATGCTGAAAGCTTGGCTTCCAGCTTTTTACTGCCTGAACTTTGTACTGTTTTGGGGGGATTTGGGGGTTTCTTTGTTTTCATATAGCTCTGGAGATTTACAATAACTGAAGGAGGAAAAAGCACTTATGACTTAAGAATTTGAGCTGAGGCCCATGAATACATTAATCTTTGTTCAGGAGTCAAGACACAGTCTGTATGTAAGATCGCACAGAAAAGGAATAAGGGTATAAGGACTGAGAAGATGTCTCTGATGACTTTGAAAGGAATTCTGACTTCATGCCTGGAAGTTATCTTGTCTTAATAATCAGTTGTCTTTACAACTCAGTTTGCAGCTCAGAAAAGCATGGTTGGGCTTCCCACATGGCATAGCTGAAAGGATTATGGAGTGAATATGAAAAACTAAGAAAATTAACTGTTGACACAGTTAAACATCTAAAGCAGATGAATATACAGCTTTAATACAAAAAGACATCTGTCATGTAGTTATGATAGCAAAGAAAATCTACCTATCATAAAATAGCTAAAAAGTATTTGGGGTTGTTTTGTTATTTTTAATCGAGTCGATATACATTTTTTTCAATGGTACTTCAGCTACTGTAGACTTGTCATTGATTTTTTCATAAGTTGTCCCATGATTGTGTTACTGACATCATTATAACTTACTCCAAAAATTGTCTTTGACAAATCTATAGGTCTAATAGAGGAGCAAAATCAAACGCAAAATGATAGTCATTATTATGCCTTAATTAAATGCAAAATAATAGTAAAAAAATGCCAAAAATAGTCATTATTATTTGTGTAAGAAAAGTTGCATTTAAACATGATTGACTTCAGGCAAGGTACGCAGTAAAACAAATAGTTCCATGCAATTCACTTCATCTATAAAGAGACAGCAAACTGAGCTGTGTCCAGTCAACAAATATCTGAAAACCTCAGCTTGCACCTGGACAGGAATTTAGATTTGCAGTAACTGTGATTATATGGGAGAGGAACACGGCAGAAGTGGAAGAAAGAGACATCTAATTTCAATATCTTGATCAAATGTTCTTCCTGACAGGAGGCACAGATGTAGCAAGAAGACCAAAAGCACTTACAGAGTAGTGCAGTTCTGTTAACATGCAATAGTTCCCTGGAATTATAATACAGATTTTCTTTCAGCTTCCATTTCTGTGTTTTCCTACTCTCCTTTTCTGATTCACTATTCTTGATTATTTTTTTATTTCTCAGGCATTTTAGCTTTTCTTTAAGTGCTTTCTTGTTTTTCTTTTCTTTTTTTTTTTTCCCAAAAATCTTCAAACAGCTTTTTTGCATATTCCACTTAGAAGGCAGCGTGAAATAGAAATTAGATGAGATCATAGGGTCTTTGCCTTTTACAAATGCTTAAATAAACATTAATTTATGAAAGAATGGTCCTGTGATTAAAACTGAAAAAAATATTTTTGTATTTAGTGTCCTTGGAGTGGGGCGTCTAGCTGATCTGTACAATGCCTAAGAACTAGGTTCATCAACTCTAGTCCACTTTAACCAGCCAAGAGCCTTTGTCTGATGCCTACCTTTAAAATCCATAGAATCCTAGAATGCTTTGGGTTAGAAGGGATCTTTAAAGGCTATCTAGTCCAACCCCCCAGCAATGAGCAGGGACATCTTCAACTAGGTTGAGTTGCTCAGAACCACATTCATCCTGACATTGAACATTTTCAAGGATGGGGTATCTGTAACTATTCTGGGCGACCTGTGCTGATGTTTCACTACCCTCATAATAAAAAATTTCTTCCTTATATCCAGTCTGCCAGTCTGAATCTACCTTTTTTTTTTTTTTTTAGTTTAGAAATATTACTTGTTGTCCTACTTCAATAGGCCCTACTAAAATGTTATGTTCCCATCTGCCCCCCCAGGTGTATTGAAAGGCTACAATAAGGTCTCCCCGGAGCCTTTTCTTCTTCACACTAAACAACTGCAACTCTCTCAGCCTTTCCTCATGGGAGAAGTGCTCCATCCATACGATCATTTTTGTGGCCCTCCTCTGGACCCTCTCCAAGAGGACCATACCTTTCCTGTACTGAGGATCCAGAGCAGTACTCCAGGTGGGCTCTCACTAGAGTAGAGTACAGGGGCAGAATCACTTCCCCACTATACACCTCTCACATCTTGGTGTACTGTGGTACTTCCACACCCACAGTGAAGACAAGATACTTTTATTACTTGCTCTGAGTCCGTCTCTCTAACTGTCAGGATAAATTAAGGAGAACTCATACCATGAAAGGCTTAGTGTTCTTACTTTTCAATGGGAATTCTTAGAGGGTTAGTCATGTAGGAAAAAAAATGGTACTACCCTACAACTCTTCACCTGAGAATTGCAAAGTTGTACAGGTGTGATAGTTTTTCTGTTATAATAGTCTTTATCAATTAATTGACTTCAAAAGCTGGCAAAAAATATCAGACCTTAGAAATTACTGATTTATGCTGAATCTTTGTCTTTCATGTGGTAAAAACATTGCTGTTTGCTTTAGTATGAAGTGTGGTTTAACTGAAGTGGAAGATGCCAGTTTTAAGAAGCAGGCAGTTAATTTGATTCAGACTTGTGTACTTCTCTGTGGTGATTACTGCATGCCTTGGGCTGCTATAAAATGACAAAACCAATAAAAGTTCAGATTAGAAATATTTTGAAAGCACTTGCAATTAGAGATTTTAGAATTTATATTGATATAATGACTCTGATGTTAGGTGCACTTAAGTTTCACTTAAAATTTACTTTTAAATTTCACTCCAGTTGTCAGATCTGTGGTGTTAATTTTGGTTTGAAAACACATAGCATATTTCTTAATATATTTTTAGGTGGTTATTTGTTTTAAAAAACATTTGTCGGAGTCATAATAAATATCCACAGGGAAGGCTGGAAGAAAGAAAGTGGCTTTCAAAAAAAGAGCCTGTATGTATCCTCTCTCTGCATATTCATTCTTTGTTTACCAGTACCGTAGCTATTCCAGTTACTTTAAATTTTGGCCCACCCTTTATCCCCTTGATTAACTTCGCTTGTTATTCTCCTTGGAAATACCTAATGCGTGTCACTTATTCCTACCACCTTCATTAGCTTTCTTTCACTTAGGTTGGTGCAGATGGGCAGAATAATTAAATAACATAAGCTGAGGTGCTAATGATACTATGATCTTCAAGGTAACCTGCTCTGGAAGTGACTATCTCAACATTTTTTGACTGTGCTTCTTTACACTAGGTGTTTACATAAATATGTTTTCAAGATACATGTGTTGGCTAAATACGTGGCTTTTTGTCCTTGTTTCTGCATGAAATTTTTGAAAACGAATTAAAAATATCATAAATGCACTTTGCACATAAATTGTCCTTTTCAGGACCAATTGTAATTTGAAAATTTCATCAGAAGTTTCTGGGTTTAGAATCTTTTGTCTTCATGATGCACCTTTCTTTTCCTCTTACTCTCTTCTCTCTTCCTTTCTTCTCCCTTTCTTTTTTCTTTCCTAGTATTACAATAGGAAAGCAATATCATGTTTGCCCACTTTTAAACAGAAGAATGATCAAAATATTTTCATTCTCATTTCTCATTATTTTAAAAATAAAAGTTTGTGGTTTTCTTTTTTTTTTGGGGGTTTTTTTGTTTGAGTTTTTGTTTGTTTGTTTGTTTTTTTTTTAAAAAAAAGAGAAGAAAAAGAAAACATCTGCCAGGTTTTGCTCTGGTATCTGTTACAGTGCTGTTTGAGCTGCTAGTGATGCTTGTTTGCTTCTTTGAAGAGAACAAAAAGTGGCTCAAGAGACTGTGATCATTTGATTTCCAGTTTATTCCAAATGAGGAATACACTAATTAAAACAATTGTAATATTGTTTCTGTGATTATTCTTTAATTATGATTGACTTAATGAACTACTTCTGCATACTCAGTTCTCCTGAGTGTTTTTGGTAGGTCAGACAATTTGCCAAAACAGAACTTCATCAAAGAAAACACTTGAAGAATCAATGTTATTTCAAAGCAAGTCAATTCTGAACCTACACCAGTCTGTGTAGCAGAAGCAGCAGTGGGCTTGAGACAGTGCCAAGAACTGTCTTTTTCAGAAACATGATGTATACCAATGTTAATTTTTTTACAGCCGTCAATGTAGTTGAAATATACAGTTGTTTTACAGTCCCTTTGAATCATGAAATATTAGAACAATTCTGCTATGTGACTTCTCAGCAGATATAAAAATAACACAATGGTAATAATGGGGCATTGCTAGCACATGAAAAACAGGAATTGATTATTTGATGACTTTGAAGGTTTATTAAGAAAAAAATTGAATGCCAAAAGTTGCCTTAAAATTATCAGTGAGAGCGAAAACATGTAACATGCTCAGTGCAGTAGACCAAGAAAGTGACTTTTGTAGAAGAGTTCTTGAATGGGTCAAAAGCAGGGGCCTGAAGTTTGATAATTACAAGAGAATGGTCTGAGTAACAATTTTTAGCTGGATGGGTAGAGGCCATGTTTTAGAAATAATATACAGGTAGATGTGTTGAGGCTTAAACAGTATGAAATCTATGGAAGTAAGAGACAACTTAGCACCCAAGTTACGAAACAATGTATGTGAGAAGATAGTAGGTCTGGTCTTTCTTCTTGTGTTTGTATGTCTGACTGATGATGGACTTAGCCACTCTGTCGGTTTTAATAACTTCTCTATTAGTAAGGTGTAAGAGAAGGGTAGGAGTGAGTGGAAAGGAGGAAGAAAGGAATGTGCATAAAAAAGCTGAGTCCAAGAGCTCAGACCTTTCTTCTATAGTGACTGAAAGCAAATATTCTAGTGTAGACAGTTTGAAGCACTCCACTCTTACACAAATTAATATATATGTGCTGAAAGTGAGTCCTTTTCCGAGACTGAAACAACAGAAAGAGATATCCTAAAAGCTCAAAGGACAAATATGAAGTGTTTGACATTCAATACTGAAGAAGTGTTTAAAATCATCATCTGGGAGATACTTCTGTTATGAAAACTACTGAGGTTTGGAAGTTTCTTGTCATGTGAAATAAAAAAAATAATGTTTCTAAGTATTCAGTGAGAAATGCTGAGAGAAATGTAGCACATTCTTTCACCTTACCCATTCAAAACTTACTGTCAGGAACCATCTATCCTGACAGACAACAGTGACCAGACCCAGAAGAATGGGGGCTGTTATATCTCAAAGAGAAACGGTGGCTCAGGTATCTTCGTAGGCAGTATTTGACATGTACATAACTGGTGTGGCCAATAGACACTGTGAACAAAACTTCATTGTTTGTTGTTTTTAGTACAAAGGAAGTCCAGGTATCTCCCATGGACCTTCCACTAGAAGGTCTTAATGATCCACTAGATTAGGAATAAGATGATGGGTCCAAGGAAGTCAAATATATTGTGTCATATCCAATAAAAAACAAACAAAACAAAACAACATTTCTGGCATTTTCTCTCTCAGGTCCCCGATCTTTGAAGGAAACAGGTGAGCTAACCTCATAGTTTAAATGTAAGTCTTCTAACTGTTGGTTCATTCCACAAAGATTTTGAAGGGATTCTTCTAAAGGAGATAAAAAAGTTAGATGATGGTGATCCTCTAATTTCTCTGTGTTCGTACAAGAATCCACTTCATAGTAGCCTGCCTGAGTAGCATTTATTGCTGTACAAAGTTTTTAGGAAATCTGTACTACTTTTCTGCTTTTTTTGCCTCTCCTCTGTCTCTGCCCTTTTAGATATACGTATACAATAGGAAGATTAGATGTGGCTGATCTGAATCCTTAGTTTACAGGTGAACATAATAGTTGATGTTCATCAGTCTTCCTCATACTGAGTGAAACATAAGTAGGAGCAGAACAAAGCAATAGTAAAATTCTAGGCCTGTCTTGCTTCAGGTATTTCTGGTTTAAGGAGCTGATGAACTTGTTATAACCCTTTATTTTACATTATTTCTTACAAAAGCATTGATTCCATTCTTGCTGTCTTTGAAACATAAGATGAAACAGAACATAAGTGAGCTTGTATGTGGAATGAGGTGAGGCAAACTACCTTGTATCATCACATCTACAGTATCTTAAAAATACTGGTCAGATCAGAAATATATTCTTTACCAAGGTTAGAAAAGACAGAGATGTATGATCAGTGCAAATGTCAGAATATATATTTTGTATACTTTCTGCTTTTGTCATGCTTGGGGGAAACTGAATTGTTACTTAGGCAAATTCTTCCTTCTAAATACAAGTGCTGAAATTGATGAGCAGTATCTCTTTTTAGAAACAGCATTCTAAAACTCATACATTATTCTTCTGGTCTCTTTTGCCTTGACAGTTAATATGTTTTGTTCCCAGTTGGTGGAGGACTTTGTCATTTCTACTTTGCATTTGAGGTGTGAAATATCAGAAGTGGAACAATTAACAAGGTTTCACTGAAGTCGTCAACAAAACAATATGGTTTCAAGATTTCATCTGTCACATTCCTATTTCTTTGCACTGATTTTGGATATTAAGTGCCACCAAATTTTTCTCTTCTATTACTCTTTCCTGCTGTACTACAATGTCAAATTAACATGTACTTTCTGATCACAGCCACAGCCCACTCAACTGCTAGCTTTCTCCTGCAAGAAGAGACTACGGAATTCTCAATTCAATTTCTCAATGCAATTATATGTGCTCTTTCTGCAAAATTACCTTTTGCATCAATTTCCATTCATTTTTCAGAATTTCTTATGAAAGATTGCTTGAGTGTTACAAAGAAATACTTTTTTTTTTTTTTTTTTTTTTGGCTGCATGGTAGCGTTGGAATTTTCTCATAAAATTTTAGCTTAAACACGGGTGTAGAATTAGTCTAGTGTTTCACCTGGAGGATGCTGAACATCATCTGCCTGAAATTTTTAGTCCATAAACATGTTGACATGTTAGTTTTCTGAAGGATTCTTATTTTGATGAGCAGGTATAAGGGAGATTCTTGTGCTGTAAAATGTGATGGTTCATGAGAGGCTGACTGTCATTAAGATGTCTAGGAACCATGCCTTATATAGTCACACAGAAAGAAATTCTCATGGAAACGGCATTATGGAGGTGGCAGCTGCAGCTCTATATTTTTTTCTGGGTTTAATTTTGCAGTTAAAGATTAACCCTTTATGATCTATGTAAAAATTACATTTATGTCCCCCTGAAAAACAGAATATATGACTATCAAAAGAAATTTCTGAAAACATACAGGAGAGTCGCTACATCTCTGTGGGACTTAGAATTAACTCTGTTTGTACCAGATTACACTGCTATTGCTGAAATTTTGGGCAAGAACTATATTTGGGTATTCTAATGTGGCTAGAATTATCATTAATTGCCAACCAATATCTTTCCTCACTGAAAGCTTTTTTCTTCATTAGAGGCTGGCAAGCAATGTTCAGAAAACTCTATACAGAGCTATCTTTCCCCCAATATCTTTCTCATATTTCGCAGTTCATGATGGGCCATTCTGAAACAGATGGGCAAAATGTGGATAGTGAAACTACCAAGTTAGCAATAGTGAGGCAGTAAAATAGTGCACAGTCAAGCGCAGACTGTGATGTCAAGTGTTTGAATTGGCAGTTATAAGTAAGAACAAGCACATAATACACAGAGACTTTTGATTTCTAAGGCACTGTATGGCTTTGAGAAGCTGGTAATGTTGGAATCTGAGCACAGAGCTTGAAGACTGCAAACACTAGCCTTGCAAGCCACCTTCTTGTGGTTTCTTTAGATTTAGGAGGAAGCAGAAGAGAAACAGCAATCTGTCTGGAGACTGTTGCTGTTTTTCTGTGTTCTTGCTGGTGACAGTAGAAGCCCACATTCTTCGTTAGTTGCTTAGTAATTGTGTTGTTATATCTCCCACACAGGTCCATGGTACCTTGCTATAACATTTACTAGAGTGAGAAAATACTGCACTGCCTCATCAAAGGTATCTGCAGCTAACATGCTGCCATCAAAGAGCTGGAGCTTGGTCAGAGCACCTTGATGTTTGCTGTGTGAGATAATGGCTTCCTAAGTATTGCTGCTTAAGTTTTTAAATACTATTAATTTTCTGTCTTGCACCTCTTTTTGCTCATCGTCCCATTTTATGATATTACTTTGGCAATACAACCAATATCATAGCAATATTTACCATTCAAAGTTGATTTCTAAAAGAAGGTACTCTCCAAATACTATTCAGCTGTGACTGATAGTTTTATCGATCAACAGTGTGTGTGCAGAAGGGAGTTGAGAATATAGTTCTGGGCAGATATACCATGTGCAGAGTGTGCTGCTGAAGACACCTTTCTGGATCAAATTAAAATAGAACTTCAACGGATTAATTGTGCGGGTGTCATGATACAGTTGTTACCATAGCTATAGAACAGATTTCTAGTGGATTTTTATTTTACATTAGAAACTTGTGCCATGGCAACAGCAGTGCCTGTTAAAGATGTAATTCTGTCATTATAATTTATCTATTACAGCTCTTTTCATTACTACTAACAGCTGTTATTCTTCTGAATGTGCTTTAGTTTTGGACATGGAATCTTGTGAGATATAAATGTGAATAAACTGATTTCAAACTTTACATAAGTGCAAAATTCACAGTATTTAGTATGCTTCTGGTTTTCTTAAGATGCTCTGCAGTCTTGGAGTCAGATTCAGAAAATAGATATGTGAGTTTGCTGAAGCATCTGTAAATTATAATTCAAATACTAAAAGTGAGAAATGGTATTCCACAGAGTTCTATATATGTATCACAAGCAACTGTGCTGGGGTGCACCAGTGTGTAAATAAATAGCTCATTGAATTGCAATCTGCTGTCTAAATACCAGTTTGGTTGTATATAAACTGGTGATAATAGCAATATGTATTTGTGGCTTTGAGATTATGGCAGAACTGCATTTATTTGTAGTTCCAAATATGAATGTTTTCTGTGCAACAGAGATATAGCAGTATTGCAGCGATTTTCAGAAGTAATCCACTTGGATGGATAAGCTGTATGTACACTTGTAAGAACACTAAAAATTGGTGGAAATGACATCTCTTTATGTTTTGGTATTTAGGATGCTATTTACAAGTAAAAAGATAAGGTGGTAAGAAAGGTAATATCTGGTGAGGAAGATCTATGTTGGCTTTTTTTAAAAAAGATTACTAAAATATTTTTTTTGCAAAAAAAATATAAGCTGTCATAAGCAGAAAACTTCTCTCCATTGGGATTCAGTCAAAGATCTTGAACTTCACCTATTATTCTTTCTCTCTGGTAATCCCATGCTCTTTCTACTCAGAAGACTTCACACAAGCCTGTGAGAAAGAAAAACTAGTATTGACTCGCTCTTCACTGAGTATAGACTTATGTATGTAATGTAATTGCATATCACCCCATTTCTTAGTCCCAGTTAAGTTAGTTGAAAAAATAAAGCATCTAATGAAAAGGCTGAAAAGTATATGATAAAGTAAGGGGATAGAACACGATAGAAATAGAGTCTGGATTTCCCAGAAATACCAGTAGATTTAAGATTAGTTCTAATCACACAGAATATCAATCATTAGTATAGATATCTCAATGAAAGGATTTTTTTCAATACACAGCAGTATTCAAAAGAAAAGAATAATTTTGATCTGTTTAAAACCAGACAGAAAATAATACATAAAACACATCACCACTAAGCCTCAGAAGAAATACTGAATTCAGTATCAGTTGCCTTAAAATTAATGGCAGAAATATGCAACAATAAAAACCACCAATCTCGCATATGGGTAATAATTAAAAACTCAGGAAGATTTTTTGTTGGTTTTTTTTTTTTTTCTTCAGTAAAGTTGATTATTTTAGCAAGCATACAGTAGAAATACTGTATGATCCTGTTTAGACTTTCTCATACTTCAAGTTGTTGAGACTGAGATGCTGGGAATTTACATAAGCAATGAAGACAAGTAGTTTCAGTTCTAGATATGGTGGAGTTTGAAGAGATTATTTGGTTTCTCATGCTTCAGGTCTTAGGTCAAAAAATACTCTCTTGAAATAAGACAGAGTGCGTGTAGTTTTATCACTATCTATTTCATGGATTATTTCTTTCCTCCTGTTATTCTGAGTAGAATGTTAACTTAATGCCATGTGGATAGTTATGTTATCCATACCAGTACTGTAAATGAGGTAGTACAGATAGAAAAAGGTCTCTTCCCCGCCCCCCCTTTTTTTTCTCCTCCTAGTCCTTACAGCAACAGGCATACAAAGAGCTAAAAATCTTTAATAATCCACTCTAACTGTGCCAAAAAGTGCATTTTTCTGTAGTTTATTTTTTTGTGTATTTGTACTAAATTGCATATAAAACTTGGTTCAAAAAGACTTGATTTCCTGTGTTTTTTTGTTGTGTTGGTTTTTTTTTAATGATTACTATTACTCTGAATCTATTTGCAGAAGTTCCCAGAAATAAAAACAACACTCAGATCTATTCTTTAGAGACTGTCAGTAAAAAGGCATCATAGTGTAAATTCACTATTATTCTAATGACTATAAGAACTAAAATTACTAACAATACTCCTGACAATACTGGTTCTTGATGTGTTTTACTACCTACAAGCTAACTAGCTAATTCATCATAATAAATGGTATAATTTATGCATATTTCAGCTTAATAACAAATTAAGTGAGACAACCATTAGCTTGATGGCATAGCAATGGAATTTTGTCTTACAAATTCTTTTTTTCATGGAATTTATGTATAGCACTGACTGCTTTTGACTGATTTTCAGACAAGATAAAATAGTTAAGTTGAAGGAGAGAATTGTTCTTTAAGAGACTAATAAATCAATTCATGCCATAAGTATCTCTTTTTTCTGTACACAAGAAAGAGCCAAGCAGCATGCAAAAGCCACTTCACCAAGAGTAAGGGGTTTGTTGTTTGCAGTATTTTATCACCCTGTTTTTTTACAAGGTAATCTCTCGTTTCAGAGCATCTTTGCCAGGGAGAAGCATCCACTGAAAGTGAGCTTCCTGAAGGACACCCAGCTGAACAGTTTGCGGGTTTACTCCATGGATCATCACCTGCATGTGACCCACCTGATAATCCATTCCAGCTGTACAGCAAAGTAAACCAGTGCAGTGGTCCACTAGAGAAAAGCATTTTGAGCAAGAGCACAGTTCAGCAGATACAGCTGCAGAAAGCAAGCAACACTGATCCACCTGTTAAGAAAAAAAAGCCACCAGTTGTTAACAGAACCATATTTCATACTAAAACTAAACCAGTAGAAAATCATACGTTGGTTGGCACATCACCCAGGATAAGTGAGCAATGGGTTATCACCACTGGCGGATTTGTTGAGCGAGCGTGCACACTTGGAAGAATACGGTCTTTTCCAAAGACTTTGCTTGAAATGCATTTGTGCAAAAATGTGTCAAAATCTGATTCTAATCTTATCACCCATCCACCAAAGGACAAAAAAGCAAGAAGCAACTGGAGTGAACCCACACCAAACCAGCAATGCTCCAAAGGGAATTCTGAGAGAACACCTTCCTTCACATCAGAATGGGAAGAAGTAAGTTACATTTATTTCTAAGAACAAGAAAATATATGGTATTGTGAAAATACTGTTATTGTTTGAAATAAAAAATTCATCTTCCACAGTGCAAATCTTTGGAGACTATGTCCTAGTGTAATGCATAGTAGTTTGACAGCTGGAACAAAACGCAGTGCATTTCTGTTCAAATGCCTCACGTTTAATGAAGCCTGTTTTGTCCATGGGGAATGAAGTTAACCAGAAGTAATACTACAATTCATTGTGACATTGAAATTATTTTCTACTAAAGCCTCACCACCAACACTAGTTAAATTGGTAAAGTTCTTTATAGCTATATCCATATTTAGATGCTTGATAATTATTTCCCACCATGGCAATGCCCACCAGCAAGAGACAAGAGAAGAAGGCAGGAATGGAGAATCTAAGATTTTTGGATTGATTATGCATTCTACAAACTCTCCCTATATAACATGTTATCTAACTGGTATGTAACCTGTGTACAGAATGCTTGGCAAATACGTTACTCTTATGAAGTGGGAATACACTTACAGCTATGGTGAATTCAGGACTATTAAAAGAAATGTCCACACTGAGTTTGTAGTGCACATGCTTGCTCCTACAAGAATGTTTATTTTAGTTTTATAACTAGATTTAAAACAAATTTTAAACACCTCTTTTTTTTTCTCTGTGTTAAATTTGAAGGATGCAAATGGTTCTTCATAGACACAAAACTTTCCATCTTACTGAGGTAAATTAAAAGTGGGAAACATTTAAATCTTACTGCTACTACAGAGAAGCAAGCTTTTCTCTTTAAAATGACTGCTACAGAAAATCTGTATATCTCCAGAGTGCTATTTTATTTCAGAAAGAACCCAGAGCTTGTGTTTGGATATTTTTCTAGAAAAAAGGTTTCCAGCTTATCTAAATGTCTGTTTTAATAGGGCGTCTGAAGGTAGTTTTTGTTGTAAAAGAACTACTGTCTCAATGACATGTTCTTAAGATCAGGTTTTGATCTTAATGATTTAGATATATTGTTATGAAATCCCGATATGAGCCAGGTCCAAGTTTGCCTTTTTAGGGAGACATCAAGTTTTGTTTGTTCTTAAGAGTAAGAAAAAATGTAGTTTATTTTAAAAACAAAAGGTATGAATTCTAAATCTGCAGATTCTGACATAATTTCCAGATTGTCCTGACTTCTCGTATCACCAGTGACAAAATACGTAGTTTTTTAAATGGAGGCTAATGTTTTTCTGATAGTCCTAATATTAATCTTACTAAAACCTGGTACTCTGTGTCTGCCTTCTTAGACAACACTATCTTTTAATTCACTTTTTGTTTTGTCTTGTTCTTAAAGAAAAAAAGATAGGTATAATATTTTTGACATAGTAAGTTCAATGTAATTTAGAAATGCGCAAATGAAATTTGAGCTCAGGGTAAGGTTGTTTCATGAACAATATCATTCTGTGAAACACATCTGTGTTTCATGCCTGTTTGTGGTGTTGGGGCAGATGGAAAAAAGAGGCATAGGAAATTATTTGGAAATGTTCAATGAACAATTGCTTTAGTACTTCATAACGCGCAAAACAATATTCCTGTACATTAATATTACTGCTTAAACAGATTTCTGCTGGTTATACCTACGTGACCATAATCATAAGCATGAACTGTAGAAAAAGAAATACTAGTCTTAAGCTAGTGTACAAATGTTGCAAAATAAAAATCAAGGTGGAGAAATTGTCTACCTTTGATTTTTTGCATTTTGCAATCTTAATTGTTGTTTTTTTAACTGTAGTAATAATGCCAGAAATTGATGCATGAAAAAACAAAATAAGTGACAAAGATGGGGCCCATCAATTGTTCTCACTGTTTTCTCTTTTGTAGATTGATAAAATCATGAGTTCTATAGATGCTGGAATTAATACTGGACTGGGGGAGATGAGTGATCACACTACAAGTAAGGAAAACCAGCTAACTATTGTTTTATTTTGACTTAACTGTCTATAGGGAAACTGTGGATAAGATATTGCGAAGTAACCCACTGTGTTAAAATCATTTGTAGGTATTTGAATAACCATGAACAGAATCAATGTTGTTTACTGTTGGAAATGCATTAGGTCTAGTATCCTGGAGCTGTTACTTTAAATAGCACATTGGAGTCATTAATGTTGTTTTGAAATCTTACCAGAAAAAATATTCCATTAGTGTCTACTTACTGAGGTCTTCCTGCTAGGGGGATATTTTCCAATCTTTTTCAGCTGAGTTTTTGTTTGGAATGATGAGACCCTGAGTGTATCTAATCCAGTTGCTGCTGACACTTTTTAAATCGTCATGTTACCTAATACTGCTTCGATCAAGTATTTGGCACAGGGCTGAAAATGTTGCTGACAGCCAGTGACTTGTGTTAGCAATGTAGGAAAAATTTACAGACCTTTCCTACCAAACTGTTCCTAAGAACTCTATGTCATGCCTAGCCTTTTGGTGTGTCAGTAAAAAACCTGTGCAACAGTGCTGATAAAAATTCTGAAAGTATTTTACTATATCTTCTTCCTAACTCATGGAAAGAAAACTGACATGTACGTCTGATTAATTTGGTCTTGAGGCAAAGCTATGTTAATTCACCTGTATTCGTACATTCCTGTTAGCGATTCCAATTACTTAGGTTTATCTCTTGGGCAGGAGACTGTACCTTATTGCTTAAAATTAAAAAAAAAAAGGAAAAGTATATTTAACAACAGCCTATTTCATAGTGCATTATATCTGTACAGGATAAAACTGTGTTATCAATTAGAGTTGACACAGCTATCTTAGCAGTAGCTGAACAGTGAGAAGGAAATGGTTTAGTGTGAGGTGTCCCTGCTTATGACATGGGGTTTGGAACTTGATGATCTTAAGGTCATTTCCAACCCTAACGATTCTATGATTCTATAATTCTATTCTGTGAAATCTAAGAAAAAGAGAAAAAACTGATTTGAATACAAATGGAATTGCGGATAGAACAAGCAGGTTCAGATTATTATTGTTGTAAAAGAATAAGGGGCAATCTCATGAAAAGTGCTAGGCATGTTGTCTTGGCAGGCTGTTTTTGATTTCTGAAACTTTCAGTGTTGGAAGGAAGAATTATTCATAGAGAAATTCTTGGTTAGGAGATAATTAATAATTTCTGAATTTGCTAAAAGCAATTCAGGATTTGCTGAATTTGACATGGAGTTAATTTCCTGTATAGCACCCTTCATAGTGCTGTGCTTTGTACTGGTAGCTGGAAGGGTGTTAGTACCACCAGTGTTTTAGCTACTGGCGAGTAGTGCTCACATGGCATCAAGGCTGTCTCTCCAACATTCCCCCTTACCAGTAGGCTGGGTGAGCAAGATTTTGGGAGGGAATGTGGCTAGGGCAGCTAACCCAAACTGACCAAAGGGATATTCCATGCCATATCACATCTGATCAGCAATAATAGCTAAGAGATAGAGGGGAGGTTGGGACAGCATTTGTTATTATGTTTATCTTCTGGAGTAGCTGCTACTTACACTAATGCTCTACTTCCCAAAAAGTGCCTGGACATCACCTGGTAATGGGAAGTAGTGAATACATCTTGTTTAATTTTTCTTCCATGAATGAATCTTGCTTTTTCTTTATTTAACTGCATTTTTCTTGACCCACAAGGGTTTTTTTCCATCTTATTTTCTCCCTACCTGGTTCTGCTGAGGTGGGGAGTGATAATGCAGCTTGGTGTCACCTAGCATCCAACCATGGCCAACTCACCGCAGTACTTTTTGGTGCCCCACCTGAGACTCCAGGAATTCAAGGTCAGGATAGTAACTGGGAGAGGTAATGAGCAAAATATGGACTGAACAGTGTGGAATGATGGTGCAGAATTTTGGCTACTGTAATTGTGGTAAAGGGATGAGGGATGCATTGTGTGCAAAATTGTGTCCACTTTTGTTTGGTGTTGTAATGATGCTATTTTGATTTTTGTGTGGGATTGTTTTATTTTTGTTGTTGTTGATATGAGTGCAGATTGTGTGATTTTAATGATAATCCTTAAATATGTGATCCACAGAGGCAAGGAGTGGAATATATTGAGTTTGTATGGCCTGGTTTTGGATGGACCTGCACATAGTTATCTGGGATAGCACTATAGCAGTGTGTTATCTGGGATAACATAGTTGAGAAGCAGGAGGGAGAGAAATGGCCCAGCAGCCAGAGAGAGGAGTTAGAATATGTGAGAGGAACAGCTCGGCAGACACCAAAGTCAGAGCAGAAGGAAGGGGAGGGGATGCTCCAGGCTCTAGAGCAGAGGTTCTCCTGCAGCCTGTGGTGCAGACCATGGTGAGGCAGGATGTGCTCCTGCAGCCCATGGAGGTCCATGGTGGAGCAAATATCCACCTGCAGCCTGGGGAAGACCACAGGCTGAAGCAGGAGGGTGCCCAAAGGAGGCTGTGACCCTGCAGAAAGCCTGTGCTGGAGCAGGCTCTTGGCAGTACCTGTGGTCCTGTGGAGAGAGAAGACCCCGCTGGAGCAGGTTTGCCGGCAAGACTTGTGACCCTGTGCAAATAGAGCGTATCACCCAAGGCTCTGTCCAGCCTGGCCTTGAACACTGCCAGGGCTGGAGTATTCACAACTTCCTTGGGCAGCCTACTCCAGGACCTCACCACCCTTACAGAAAAGAACATCTTCCTTATATCCAGCCTGAATCTGCCCTGCTTAAGTTTGTATAATATAGTAGTAGTACAATATCGGAGTGTACAAGTCAGAGATTTCTCTTAGTGATGGATGCTAAAGAATCTATATTAATGAAATTTCACTTTTCTTGTCTAATAATTTTTTAGCAAACGGTAAAGTTTCTGATTATACTGAAGAGTGAATGTATCTTGATACGGAATTCTTCTTTTTAGTATTTACTTAGTCCTGTAATTCATATTATACTTTAGTGTTTTAATGAACTGTTAGTAAAAACAAAAACATACTAAATTCAAGCACAAGTACTCTTAATTTACTAGGCATGAAGAGCTTTTGATACTGCACAGTCTCACATTCTCAGTGAAAAATCTTTGAGAGGAAATGTGTCATACATTGATAATTTAATAGCTATATTTAAATTAGACAATGATGACATCTTGTGATGAAATCCTTGAATGGATTTGCAGGAACCTTGGACTATATTTTCCAACTAGTGAAATCTGGAAAGACTTCATTTAGCTCTCGAGGGGAATCTCATAAGAAGTGATTGGAGGAGCAGTGAAAGGGGAGAATCAAAACTGACTGATGTGGTCATGAGGACTTCATCCACAGCATGCATTCAGAAACAAAAATATTAAAGCAGAGATTTCAGTTTGGTAGTGGTACAGGTAATGGAGGAATAAACTAGAAACTACGGCAGAAGAGACGGCTGCTGGTGTCCTCTAAGGGCATGGAACATTCAGCATCTGAATAGGTTACCAGTGAAATCAAAAGCAGGAGTGCTGGCTAGAGAGCAAGAACTAATCGTAGTGATAACAGACAAGAAAAACATTATCACAAGCAGTACAAAAACTCTACTGTTGAGTGAAAATAAAAGAATGTGCTGGCTACTGACTCCACTCAAGATAGTATGGAGATACCTGTATCACCAGGCACTTATGGCTGGTGTATTTCTTTACCAGAGTCTAAATTTGCCAGGTTGCAAAAGATTCTTCCAATCACTAGCATGTGATGAAGAATACTTATGATCCTGCCAGGAACGATCAAAATTGAAAGTGATTATAAGGCTTTGTGTAAATGGATAAAAACGACGATTCAAATGGTATTATTCTATCTTCTCTCACATCCAAGCCAAGCATCAGTTAGATACACCCTAAATATAATTACAGGGCTTCTATTCTGAGAGAACTTCAAATTAAGAACCATGTGGCAAGGGCAATCTTAAATAATTGAAATTTGACATAGGTGATCCCCTGAGAAAGACAGGATTACTTAAAACAAGATTAAAGAATTGACTAGAAAAAGTCATGGGTCGTTTTGCCAGCTGTTTGTATGCTAATGGTAAAAGAAAAAGGAACAGAGAAGAATTAACTGAGGAATTAATGAGCAATAGACAAGAATAAATTAAAGATGATGGCAAAATTGGCATTGTAGAGAATTTGTCATATATATTACACTGGTAGTATAGAGAGAAGAAGAAGTGTTGGCTTGTCTTTCAAAAATATAACAGACTTGGTAGTAATGGGAGAGATTTTAGTTGCACAGCACTTGTTGGGAAAGAATTTTCATTGACAGACTGCCCAGGAAAAAAGTCTCAAGGAGGCAGACATCAATAAATTCAGCCAATTTATTTTAAAAAAATCTCTAGGGTTCAAGTTAAATAGAAATCTGTGGGCTCTTCAACAGAATACTGCTAAAGGCCGTAATACAAGCTCCACCAGTATGAGGGAAAGAAAGTGTAAAACACCAGCCTTAGATAAATTGTCATTTCTCTTTCACTTTAGATAAAATGAAGAAACTGTCTCTCTTTACTGAGCTTTGTAGAATAGCACATGCATGTAGAGACAAGTCAGAAGTGCCAGAGCACTCAGTGAGATGCACCTAGCAAGAGAAACAAAGATTTAATATAGCATAATTACATTAATGCATTAATAGGGAGAAGAATAAAGAAATCTTTGGCACTTAATACAGGTACTGCAGGAACACAAAAGCTGCCCATAGTAGCTGCAGAGAAGGCAAAAACGTACAATGACTTTTTATCACACATTTTTACTGAAAAGGTCATCATGGAGCATATGACATACACGTCTAATCTTTAGAGTGTAACCTCAATTGTAGATAAGAAAGTAGCAGGTTATATAGGGTAGGTATCTTAAAATTGATTTAATGAACTTCATTTTGTGTTACATAACTGTCTGAAAAACTTCAACCTGTTAGTAGGTTTTTGTGAGAATTCTTGGAGAATGGATGAGGTACCAACACACTAGAAGAGAATGATGTAGAACTTATCTTTAAAAAAAGAAAGAAAGGAGAAACTTTTCAATTCATGGAAAAGTCAATGAACAGATAAACTACTTAAAATAGCTAAAAAATAGTGAAGAAATAAGTAAGAGGCAACATAGATTTGCCAAGAGCAAATCTATTAAAGTAGTCTAACTCCCTGCTAGGAGCAGATATCAGATTTTTGTAGGTGAGGAAGGAACAGTAGATGCCCAGTATTTGGACTTCAGTTAAGGTTTTGACATTGTCTTTTGGTTTTCTAGTTAGCGAATTAAAGAAACATGGGCTTAGTTAAAATAATGGTAGGTCAGATGGAAGAAGCTTACTCTTAATGTCCAAATTCAGACTAAATTCAGTGTGGACTGCATTGAGTATATCCAAGCCACAGAGTTAGATAAGCAGGCACTTCTTTGGTATTGTTCATCACATGTAAGTGGAACTGAAAATATCTATAAAGATAGCCTAGAGGACATCCTCAGATATAGTGGTCTAAAACTAGCTGACATAAATCTCCCCCTCTTCTCCCCATAACAAAATTAAAAAAACACTATACTTTAGCATCTAAATATATTATTAGGGAGAATATAACCTCTGCTACATTCAGCAACACCTTCAAGACTTCTGGATATTTGCTAGAGTTAAAAAGGGTATTGGTTGGAGTATACCTGATTTTGGCTTGAGTCAGTTGAATAGATCAGATTACTGTTTTAAGTCACTTTGAGTCTATGTTGAAAAGATTCTGTGACTACTGAGATAACATGATTTAGATGGAACCTGTCTACAAGGTAAAGTAAAAAGAAGAAATACTTCGATTTCCATTTTTTTTATTTGCCTAAGTTTTTCAAGGCATGCATAGCAGTATTTCTGTGCTAGTTGAAGCCCAGTAGCTGTTCAGAGGTGTGTGGTTCAGAGTTTACTTACATTTGCAAGTCACTTGAAAGAGGATAATGAAGAAATAATCTACTTCAGAAAAAAGTTGGTTTTTTTTAACATGGGTAACTGGCTATCATATCATCATCATGATTAAAGCAAGGGTTGTTTCGAGTCAAAGCAATTAAAATAATGACAAGGAAAAGAATTGTTAACGGTCATTCAATATCAGAATAATCTACAATCAGTTTAGGATTGTGCTGGGCTTCACTTCTGTCAAATATGTTCTGATACATAGAGGGTTATGTACAATTTTATAATTCTGCTGATCATGAATTCTTTTTTGGGTGCTAGCCAAAAATTTGCCATCCAGTTGCTGTGTGAATGCAAGTACACTGTAGTAAGGATTTCTTTGGTCAGCTGAGCAAGTGCCTGCCCTCATTGTTCCACCTAGATGCATACAGAGTGCAGTTTACCAAATTATCTTCAGTTTCATGATCTACAATTTGAGCTTAGAACATAAGATACTGGCAAGCCTTTTCTTACAGCTGAAATAAGCAAATCTCTTACTACATATAGCAAGTTTGGATTTTACAAAGCTCATTTGTTGCCCTTTTCTGAGAATAGTGGCTATGCTTGAACATAATCCTAACATCACATTCAGTGTCCATGTCTAAACATCAGTATCAAAGCCCCAAACTTTGCTCAGTGAGGCTTCCTGAGTGAGTGCCTTTCAAAGATTAATGTGATTTGTTACTGGAAGAGGTGTGTGCAACAGAATTGAAAAAAAGAAAAAAAAATCAAGGAAGATAGCAAATCTCCTAAAATATTTACTTCAGCAGTTTGTATTAGCATGTCAGCAACTTCAGAGAGACGCATGAGTTGACTCTTCTAGAACTACTTTGTAACCAGGACTCTGGAACACTGACAGCTGTGCCTGAGTTGACTCTGTATGAGCTGTACATCATTTGAAAGTAGCAGAACTGCAGTAGGTTGTGCTATATTCAGAATAAACACTGCAGCTCCAGTTTACATGAAGTTTTTCCACAAACAAGACTTTAATGGTTCTGGGTATGCCCACTACATGTGTGTGTTTCTGTCATGTAATACATATTTAATGCCAGTAGTAGGTCGTGGAACACTATATTAGAGTGCATTTTGTGTTTATGGAATGAATGAACATACACGGCCAGAAAAGCAGAACGAGAGGAGTAAGAATTCACGTTGTGTGCCTGTCATTACCGTACAGCTGTAATGTAACTGGAATTGTGCAGACCTTTGACTACCAGGAGCTACATGCACAGTTTCTCTTTCTTCCATCTGTTCCGCTGCCACTATGTAGACATGAAGCCTTCATCCTCCTTACTATAGTTCTGCCTATGAAAGCAAAAATTTCACTCCGAAGTAGTCAAACTTTCCTTTAAGAAATGAAGCCTTGCTAGGCTGGCCGTTTTTCTGTTTGCTGCCATATGTTTGCGATTTTGGCAAAATGGTCTTCCTCCAAAGCTGTTAATATCCTCCCTCCTCCAAGGGCAGAAAACAGATAAAATATAAGTATTTAATTAAGGCAGAATTTTAATTAGATATGTGTAGGCATGTTGGCATAAGGCAGGTTTTACAGTGGTAAGTTATATACTTGAAAGTATATACTTTAATTGTTATTTAGTGTCTGTTTTGCAGCAGTTACTTCCCCTTTTTAAATCTCTGTGTGGTTAAACTAAGCACTTTGATGAAGTAGATTTAATTCATAGATTCTAATAAATGGAGCCATGCACCCTCTCACAAAGTGGGAGACCTTTGAAGCTTACAGTTTTGAACGGTCAACTCTAATTTTGTAACAGCCAACACCACCAGACTGTAAAATAAGAATAACATCACTTCCCTCCTAACTCCACTTTCCCATTGAAGCTGGTACACTGTGCAAAAAGACCAAAATATCTGTAACATCATAAAGTGGGGAAAAAAAAAAAGAAAAGGCAGAGGGAACCTGGCTCTGTAACTGATAGAAGAGAGACCCAATGATAGGAGACAGCTCCAGCAGCTGTTCTCTGCTCCCAGTGCTGTTTGATGCCTCCTTAATAGGAAATGAATATGCAGTTTGAGATTTTTAAACTGCATCTATGAACTCTTTAGCATCAAATATAGGACAGCACTGCAGGGAAGAAGGCCACACAATTGGGTTTGGTTCTGCACTTGTATTTTATTAACAACTGCAAAGCAAATGTGGAATTTTAAGTTGCAGTGGCAGAATTGCTGGAGCAAATTTGTCTGAGCCAAGCCAGTATGAGACGTTATGGAAGGCAGAGGTGATTCTTTTTTCAGGCAAAACTGGTTTTAGTCATTCATTTTCTCTTATGAATGTCACTCACTCTCACACTCTTTACCCAGAAGACAAGCATGCACATGTAGCCAAGTTGGCTGTTCATGGCCGCTTGTGTGTAATAACAGCAAACTAATTTTTTTGATAGATCTTTAGGAGTCAACAGTTACTATGGTGTGGTCCTCTTGATCCGAAATTTTGTATACTTCAGTGGTGCTCGTTGTTTTGGCTTTCTTATCTTGGATATTTTAGGGCTAGAATCTATCTTGCTTTTGGAATTACAGGAATTACACGTACAGTGTGCTATAAGGTTCTTGCTGTCCTCTTGTGTAGTGTGTATTGTAGAGTCTTCTGCTGACAAATGATCTGTGCTGTTCGTTTGTCAGAGCACATTCCTTGTTTTGACAGAAACACATTCTTCAGTCTTTTACTGCTGTCAGCTGAGCCCTTGGTTATCAATACAGACTATACCTTTAACCCTTTGTAGCACTATTTCCTCTCATGCTTACACACATGCATTTCTACTCATGTATTACTCATACCGATCTTCATATTTATTATAAAAATCTCTGGAATTATTTGAATGGTAATTTCAGCATATGTAATCGCCTAGATTACAGAACAGTCGAAAACAGAAGCCATATAGCTGTAAAATACATGGAAGAAATATTTACTGGGAACATGTTAGTCAGAATTCATTGCATGCTACTGAGCTTACCCAATTCTCCAAAGAATGTAAATTCTCCAAAGAAGTTACAAATAATTGGATTAATATTTTGTTGACTTCTACTTTGTAAGAGCCTAAACAAGAGATAAGGATGCATCTGTTTTAATGATCCATTGAATCCCAAAACAAACCTTACAGAAGACTTGGCAAACCACAGGATAATTGTAGAGCTTTTAGCTATGTTTTAAAATAAACACAATGGGAGCTGGATACAAGAAGCAGCAAGCATTTCTTTTATTTTCTGTTATTCATATATTCATATTTTATTGGCAATTTTTACCTGTAGTGTCATAAATGTAATATTCATCTATATACTCTTCATGCACCAATTAATTAGAGTTCTGTTTGAAACAGCTTGCTAAAAATGAAGACAGACTAAACTGAAAACACAGTAGAAATATAAGTCTCTGATGCATTTTCTATTTACATGTGCACTCTCTCTGTAAGTGCCTATCAACATATACCTTTTATTTGTGTCAGTGCTTTTTGTGTCCTAAGTTAGGTTTCTTTTTTCAAAACTGTTTGCACAGCAATTCAATCATTATATTCACAGACTTGAGTAAATGTTTTCTGGCATATGTCTTCTAGAAGGAATAGAGATGATTGACAGCGAACAGAGAAACTTAAGAAAATGGGACTATAATATCATAAATCTTGACATTCATCAGTGAGTAAATATATAACCTAATTCTTGTTGATTTTGTTTGTAGTCTACTTGTGACCATCAGATTTTGACATGTTAAATTTAGATACTGTGCAACAGGACTCCCTAAGCAAAAGAGTCTTCTACAAACCCTCTTTTGATTGGAGGATTAACATTTAATTTTGACTGACTTAATGTACTGAGACTTTTGAGAGGTATTTTCCCACATTGGGTGTAAGGTTTTAGTGAAATAACAGAGGAGATTCAGACCCCATTCTGGTGTTTGTATTTTCTCCTTTGGAAAAACTTTAAACCTTGGCAATCTGAGCAGTTGTAGCATAATTTCTGAGTAACCAAACATTTATTTACTTTTTTTTTCCTTCTCACAAAATTAATGCAAAGGATGTATTCTTCCTTAGAGAGCATATACTAAAATATTTGTCAGGCATAAAGAAATCTCTTTTTTATTTTGCAGAAAGACTTAATCTCAGAAAGAAGAGTAATGCAAAGTGCATTCCTACCATCTCTTACTTCCTTTTTTTATTATCCTAGTAACTGTTCCTTACATTCTACTGTTAAATTTGGTTAGAATACAAGTCTGTGTGACCACAAACATGAACAATTTATGTGCAGTGTGAATATACTACTCAACTCTATGAAAAGTCAGTGTACTGTTCTTAGAGCTTTATTTCAGTATTTTTAAAATCATCTCACATTAAATGTTTCTCTTTAGAAGGAGTGAGAGATATTGAGTTATAAAGAAGACATGCATGTTGATAGGCAAAAATAGAATAAAGTGATCCTACATCATATTCATATACACCCATAATATTTGTTTTGAGACAGAGTGCAGAATGGTATGAATGCATAGATTGCAAAACTCAGAAAATTAGATTTTCATTGACTTCCAAGGGCATGAGGTTCAGAAATATTGACAAATAATAGTAAAATGGAGAGTTAAGTAATATGATGTTTAAGAATGTTTGGGGACAATATTAAGAACTGTATACATTACTGTACAGAAAATTAAATTAAGTAAATAAAAGTTATTCTCACTTTAAAATTTTGGATATACCTGTCTATGGCCTAGCCTTACAAAATTGTGCTGATACAAACAAAACCAGCTAGAACTCAAATTAATTGGTTGTGGAAGGTGCTTCAAAAATAATGTTACTCATGTTGTCTCCTGGATTCTGTTGGTAGTAAATAAATCCCTAAGTCTAAAGTGGATTTGGAAACATTTCTGCGGATGATAATGTTACTGCTGCAATCTACTCTCCTTGGTCAGTTCTCTCCTCTGTCAGACCTCTTGTGAGATCACTGAGCCCTACATACTGTAGCTTTTTACGCTATAAGTCTGAATATTGCTGAGCTATGTCCATCTAGATAGGTGATTTTTGGACAAAAAAAAAGGTAGATTGCAGACTTTAGAACTTGAAAAAGTGTATTAAGACATTTTTCACAGTTATTTCCAGTAGAACTGGGGTCTTGCCTGTTTCTCCACTGGACCATGGCAGTCCAGGGGGAGAG
>JBCJKH010018371.1:10497-23693 GCA_039877255.1 Loriculus beryllinus | reverse complement strand
GCAGGGGGGTTGGAACTAGATGATCTTAAGGTCCTTTCCAACCCTAACTATTCTATGATTCTATGATTCTATGATTCCCGATCACTGCAAATGCACAAATACTGGTACTCTTGCAAGGTTTCTGGTATACACGTGCCATGGGTGTAAGGTTACTTCAGACAGTGTTTTGTTATGGCTTGTGTGTTTTGTGATTTTTTTTTCTTTGTTCTGTGATTTCAACTATACAGTAATTGTACTTAAATGGAAGTGTTAAATATCTTGAAGACAATTTTAAGAAGTATACTTGCCATAAACTTAGAAGAGAGATGGGCGCCTGTGCTTCTAACGTTGGCATAAGCATTTAATTTTAAAACTGTATGTAAAAGGAACTTGAACTAATACTAGCTTTTTTGAAGATGTTTCAGTTAAGTTGTTGTGTCCTTCCCTAGGACTGATATAACTATGCCAATGTAAGGATGAACTGCGGTATTCAGAAAAGGAGTTTTTAAGCTTAAGTATCATGCTCTCGTACAGCCACTAGCAGTAGAGAATTTTGACTTTGTGTTTAATCCAGTATCTTGTAAATGGTAAGTGTTCAGATGAGACTTTCGAGAACTAAGTTCTTCAGATTGCATTCTTGGTATGTTGCCAGCTGTGGGGCAAGTGCATGCTGTGTAAGGAAGGTCAGGCTATCTCAGGGGTCTAGCCCTGGTGGCAGAATTTGTGCTGTCCAGTTTGCAGCAAGGTTGCTGGAGCCTGTGCTTGAAGGCTTGTGAGACCCAGGGTGGTAGCTAGAGCATTCTGACTGACTGTATGGCAGAGTGCCTCCAAACAACAGTTGCCCTGTTGCACATACAAAAGGGGACATGTGAGGATAATGGACAACCGCTTACAGAATCAGGAATATTTAGATTCTGCTTTGCAATTTTAACTTGATCTGGTTTTCAGTTGCAACTTAATCTGTCATGGCTTGTATGTGGCATATTTAGCTCTGAGTTCTATGTTCCCTTGGAGAATGTGTGTGTATAAAGTAGGGTGTAAAGTAGAATAGAAATACTGAGTATTCTTTGCAGAGATTTTTTTTTTGTGAATTACAAGAAGCGTGAAAGGTATCTTTTGAATTTAGCGTTAGAGTCGTAAACAGCTTACTTATACAAGATTGTCAGGATGACATTTTTTGTTAATGGCTTTACAGTTGTCTTTTTACAGTAGAAGCTAGAAATAACATGAAAATCCATAGGGCTTGAGGATTACTTTCTCTTTTTGAATCAGGATGTCCTTAATGGAAAGCCGTAGAGGCAATAAGGTCTTCAGTCATTAAACTGTTCTTCAGGCATTCTGTGAAGTCTGTAAATTTAACCTGTCTGGACAGCTAATTTGCTTTGTAATGCAGGTTGAATAAGAGAGTATTTTTATTACGTACCCATTTTCAATGTGTTTGTTTGATTCTTGGATCTCATAGGAATCCGTCAACTGCATTCTACCAAGCGTTCCATTTCAACAAGTTACGCGAGTCAAAGACCTTCTGGGATAGGTATGAATACTTAACTATGGAATGCATACGTGCTGAGGTATGCATGAACAGCTTCGCTCTATGCAAGTTTCTTGTCGTATTTGTTTGCACAGAACTGTTGCTTGTGTTTAGAACTTCACACTGGGCTTCTGCAGCCTGAAGATCTAAAAGTAGTCATGGAAGCAAAGTATTTGTACTGAACTTTAATACTACATAAGTCTAAAATACAAGACATGACATTTTTTCCTTCCTCCTTCCATTATGCATGTATCATACATAATGTCTAAGCTGAAAGAGTTTAATGCGCTGCTAGCTGACCATCACTAAAATACTTGCAGCTTCCTTTTCCAAAAAAAAGGAAACTTTTTGGCATTGTGGTTATTGAGTCCTGTATCAGAAAACAAGTTGTGTAAATATTATATTTAAACACAATTTTGGCAAAGTTAAAAATTCTTTTGGTCTCAAAACCAGGAAAGGAAGCTTTCTGGCTTTCTTTCATTCTGCTTAAGTAAAGCTAGATGGGGAGCAAACATGAACCGTGACAAGATATGATGGCAAAGTAAAACTACTAAGTTAGCATTGAACTCGTGGCAAGAAACTGCAGTGAAGTGCAACAAAGTCATATCTGTCACAGATATGACTTGTCAAAGATGCATTACTAATTCATCAGTAGCTGCAAACTGTTTTATTTCTTGCATTTTTATGATTTTGAAGGGGTTTTTTTGTCAGCATTAAGTTGAAGTCCTAGTGATTGTGTGACTTCATGCTGTGTGATGCTCTGGCTTATCACAATACTTCTGCTTAACAACCACTGTAGAATATAAATTTTGTTTAGCAACTGAAGTATTGATGACTATTTCATCATTGTAGTGGCTGTGTTTGACTTCAGAGGCTTTTCAACTTGCAAAATTTAACTGAATCCTTTAAAGTTTGCTTGGCAACAATTTGTATACTGTACAACACAGATGGTTAAAAAATGCTATTGCATCCTGCTTTTTTTCTTTAATTGCTGATGTGCTAGTATTAGTTTCAAAAGCACGTCTTCCTTTTGTAGCAGAAACTTGGACAAATTTGCATTTTTTGCTTTAAGCTCTGGATGATGCCACATTCCTGTATTTATGGGACAGAGTTGGTATTTAGGTTCCAAGGACTTCACTATTTAATTTCAGGTCTTTGAATACAAATTTGGTATGTAGACCAAAAAGCTCACTTTAAGGTCTTGCCTTCATCTGTTTCTCTATTTTCAGGTCTTAACTTAAAATATTTCTTAAGATGAGTATAAGCTGATTGCAAACAAACAAACCCTAAAATCAAATAATTAGTGATTAGGGCTTCACACATATGAAGTTTATGTACAGTGTCTGAAACAAGTACTGGAGACATGGGAAATAGAAAAACATTAAATTCAGGTAGAAGAGTATAAATGGTTTCCTTTAAAATAGTCTTGCCTCTTTGCTGTTAGAACAGTTTGTGGTAAAAACAAGTATTTGTAAAAACATAATCACATTCATGAGGACTGGTAGAAACTTTAAAATTCTGTTCCATCCAAATTCTGAAGTCTTGGATGCTGTGTAGCAGGTTTTGCATTTATACCCTAGTTCCTAGATTTTCTTAAGATGATGATAGGTAGTTTTGCTTTACTAGGTGACTGAAGCTGAAAAGCTTTTAACAGTAATCTTCCAGTGAAACCTAATGGAGGTTTATAAAGGTGCCCTCCAAGGGCACAGCAAGTAAAGCACATTCTGGGGAGCTCCTCGTGGGGTCGAGGTATGGTGAACCTCATGTGTGCAGCTCTGCCAGCAATGCATGTCCTAGCAGCAGCAGGGCAGGAGACTGACAGCACCCTGGTAGCTTCAAGCTGCGTAGGCAGTGTGCATCTCATGCAGGTGGGGATCTGCTATCAGACTTGTGTACTTTGATAACTATGAAATTGTTTGGGCTTATGTGTTTTTTGTGAAAAACACATTTTTGAAAGAGAAATCTCTGCTGTGAATATTATAAGCTCATTTAGTTTCCTCAAAATCCCTTTGTTTCCTCCTCACAAAATGTGGGGGTTAACATGCTGTTAAACATAAAGATCTTAAGTCTGCTGGCAGTAGAGTCTTAATTACGTTTTGCAGCTCCTTCAGAAGTAGGTTGTGAACCTCAGGGGCTTGAGTTAGACTTTAGTGTAAACGTAATAGAAACTCTTCCTCTGAAACTTCACTATTTTTTTCTAACAAATGTGGATTATTCTCCTATGATCAGCTATCTCTTGGGACCATTTGAAGGCAGCACAGCTAACCAGATGCTATTGCAGTAGACAGTAGAAGATTGCTAAATTGCTCCAGTAGAATAGAGACTTGTTTATTTTTCACTTGTTTAGGGTTTTTTTATTTGGTTGTTGGTTTGGGGTTTTTTGGTTTTTTTGGTTGTTTTTTTTTGGTTTGGGTTTTTTTTTCAGGGCTGGTAATAGTCAAACCACTAAATATTAGTGAAATACTAGTTGTTACTGATACGTTTTCAAGAAGCCCGCTGATGTGTTCTGCGTAGTGTTCACATAAGTGTTGCTAAGGGCACAAGTTTCATGGGTCTGTCTTCTCATATGGCACATTACTGAGAAGATTATGAAGGAGAATAGTGGCTTCTTGGCATATTTACATGGGTCTGGGTGACTGCTCTTCTGTGCCTGGGTTGCCTTTGGACGGTAATAGTGCCGTAGGAACTTTAGATGCATTTGCCCAAAATACAGACTTTTTTGGTAAATTTGAATTTAAAGCAGTAGCTACTAAACACTTGATTTTTAACAATATTACAGCTTGTTGATGTTACTGAAACATCTTTCCAATAATATCTTGCCATACTCCTGGGATGCCGTGTCTCCACGGGAGAAATATTTTCAGCAGTGAAGTCAGAATTATACTAAAGCTTTGAAGAAATGTGATTCATTATGGAAAGTGTGATTACTGTATATTGCATAACATGCACTTAGATTTAGAAATTCTCTTCCCATTTTCTTGATCTGTATGTACATGATTGTCTGGGACACTTCTCTCAGTTTGTTTGAAAGATATTTGAAACAAAAAAATTGTGGATCTGTTTTTGAGTTGTAGGACATAGGAAAAATATACCTAAAATACACCGTAAAGAAGTCTGAGGTGCATGCTGTAAGTATTTGATAAAAACCACTTTGTTCCAAATGCTGCATACCTGATTGTGAGCTATAGCTAAGCCATGTTATTAGCAGTTAAGATCTATTTTTTTTTCCCTTTGTCTTTTAAAGTAAAATGTGGAAAAAAATTATTTTTAAGCCACTAGGGTTTCTTAAACAGTCAAAATGAGGATTTCTCAGACTAAATTGTTTTGCCTGACTGGTAAGGTAGGAAAACATAGGGTTTGCCATCCATCTCTGGAAATGGTAAACTGTGCATGATACTCCTTGTCAATTTTACTGACTGTAAATCTTGCCTTGTACTTAATGGGCTTCAAAGTGATCTTGGTACAGCAATATAACTTCTTTTTGATCAGAGACTTCATTTCTGTAACCTTAATTTGGACTTCCAGACTGAATTGGATTTTCAGACTGAATCATTCTCATCAATTACTGTGTGTGTACACATGGTAGCTGGTTGACTACAAAAGCTCAGTTTGAGGGGGTATGTAGGAAGTTTGAAGTTACAAAGAAAAAAATTATATGCATAATGCATCCCTTGAAACTGCCTACCCTAATGTGGATTTTTGTTCATGTATTACAGCTTTGACAATAACTGTCAGACTTGTGTGGTTCCTGGAGCAATCACTGTTGTCTAAAAGCACAACATAGTAATTAGTCTTTTTTGTAAGAGCTAAATAGTGTCTTTCCACTTCTAACTCAAGAACTTTCAAGTTGAGGCATTGGATACGCAATGGATGGAGCACCCACAGAATGTATCAAACTCTTTCAAGTTATGACATCCAAAAAGACTCAGTTCACAGATAACTTCTTTTCTTCTCCTGGCTTTTTTGTAAGGACTGGATTGAATCCATAAATTTCATTCTACAGCCATGGGATAAAGTATTATGCAAACTGGGATTTGATATCAACAGCTAAGGATTTGAAAAAAAGACAAAATCTTAAGATTTGACAGTATACGTGGCCTGTACCGTAAGAACAGCTATCAGTGGAGTACTCTGCTTCTGAATGTCTCACAGGAACTGTTTGCTGTGCTATAAAATCAATGAAGAAATGACAGAATCATTTGGGAATTATGCTAACATAAACCCTAACTCTCATATGCTTTTAGAAAGTGAAGTGAAATGGTTAGATGTGGTTTTATCCTGATGATGAACAGGAGACCACTCTGTTAGGGGAGAGGTTTTCCTGGGTGAGTGGTAGTCATGCAGGCTCTGCCTGCATGGAGGTTTGTGAAGGAAGCAGGTGTGGAATCCCAACTCTGTGTGCTGGTAAGAGTGCAAGCTGCTCTGGGGGTAAGGACAACAAAAATAACGAAGCAAATTAGTGTATAAAGTACTTACGGCTTTCAGCACTGTCCATTAGTATCATGTAAAGTGTAAAATATGGGTGGGAGGACGACAGCTTCTCTGACTGCATTCAGATCACACTTATGGGGAGGGGCAGTTCTTATACCTACATAGTGAATCCTGTGCTCTGTTAAAAGGCAGACAAGAATTTGGAGCACAGGGTACAGCATGGGAAGGGTACTTCTGCAGCATGCAATGCAGGTACAAGCGTTCCAGGTGATCAAGAAGACTGCCCATCTTCCACTTGAGAGGCATTCTTATGGAACTGATGGAATGCCCTAACTTTTGTGTAGGTGAGTTTTGGTTTTTAAATAATGTAACTACAAAATAGGAATAGTAGAACAAAGCCCCCAGTCTCAAATTTAACTGGAAGAGTATTGACAAAAGGTATATCATTATGCTGTAAAAATGCAGTAGATCCCACTGCAAAGTTTGCTATTACCTTTAATTTTCCTCCCCTTTATTTCTTCAGAGTTCTTTCACCTGACTTAGGGTGGTGGTCATGAAAGGCTGGGACATGGAACAGTCTTGGGGGTTTTGGTGACTCTTGAATACAGATGTTTTTGATAGTTTCAGACAGATCTGAAACATGTTAAGGTGGAAAGGAATACTTTTTAATGAGTTACAAATAGTTTTTAATCTGAGGAACTTTACTACAAGTATGACTTGATAAAGGCTTAGAAGACAACAAGATATTGGAACAATATTCTTGTGAAATGAGTGTTTAGCACTTCTGATTTAGACTACAAGCTTTGTTCAGTTTGGAAACAGAGGCTGTTGCTTCATCAGTTTGAAAAGCTGATTCCATCACTTACATATGCTTGATGCTAGGTACTGTCAATTCTTGTGGATCTTGTTGGGGCGGCTTTGTCTAAATAGTCTCTCATTCTTCTAATAGTCAAGCTTTCTTTCTTGTATATAAGTAACATTGCTGAACATATTGCCAGTACTCATTTTAGAAAGTCTTAAGTAGCTATTTTTCTTAACACGTGGTTTTGGTGAATGTTACGTATTTTCAGAGAGGCAAGTTTCCAAGCATGACTGGAAGCCTTGCGTTTTTCCTGGACGTTTACTGTGTAAACGTAGCTGCACACTGCTGATAGCAACTTCCATCGCTGGGGGAGCATTATCAGTAGTTATCACTGACGGGGCTGGTAAATAGCCCAGGAAGTGCCATCTTGTGTCAGACACGGCGCTGTGGAGTAAAATCAGACCACTGAGACCTAGAGTGGGTTGGCAGACTTGGAGCATATGGGACTTGTGTATGGATGGAGCATTCTGTGGCTGCCATGGGGGGATTCCTCTGCTGCAGGGCTTGCTGACCTGTCTGACGTCCTGGGGAGAGCTGCAGCTCCCTCTTGATCTCCCAGAGATCAGCACCTGCCAGAGCACAGGGACACCCCGGCTCACCCAAAATTCCAACTTGAGAGCTACATGTGAACAACTGGCTTATGTTCCTGTACTGCGACTTGAAAACAGACCAAATATATTAAGGCCTGGATTTCAGTAACCTGGGATTTAAAGATGTAGTTCAACATCTTGCTTTGCACAGTAAATACACACTCTTATAGTGATGACGGAGATGTTTTGTTGGACTGGCCGGTGTTAGTATGTCTTCAGATCAAGACTGACCCTAACTGTAACAGCAAACTGCAGTACTTTTCTTAGAAGTGCGAAGTGATCCGGGGAGAATTCATGAAAACAAGTCCATCTGCTCATGGAGTTCAGGGCTTTAGTCATGTCTTACTCTTCTGTTGACTGCTGCCACTTGCTCAGAAGTACAGGGCTGAGCCAGGAACTTTTTAACTGGAAAGTAGTCCTCAAGTAAAGGCAGAGAACAAACATCATGACAGGGTTTTTTTCCCACAATCTTTGTAAGAGCAATTTAGCAGAAATAAAACTAGAGGTAAGGACCCCATTAATATCCCATGAAATTTCTGTTTTCTCCAGTGATGAAAGCTGAATGAGGCAAGAAATCAAAGCAGTTACTTTACTGTTTATTCTAACGCATTTTTCTGTTTATGGGTGTCATAAGCATAGTTTGAGGAATAATAAACTGAAGGAGCAGTGTCTCTTAAGTGCTGTAACTGTACTGGGCAATACAGTGGGGGACACCCCCTGGTCTCCCCCTCAATGCATACTGAATTCTTGAATCTGAAGCTTTAGCCTTCCAGTGACAGCATGTTCTAAGGAGTCCTGTGGGTGCCAGTGGGTACATAGTTTTAACTGAATGATACAGTAATGCTCACAAAGTTTTCTCCTTATATTTACAGTGCATCTGGTGCAAGTGTTGTTGCCATTGACAACAAAATAGAACAGGCAATGGTAAGTAAAAAGTAAGTTATTTTTAATAGGATTAGTGATTCGTCGCTGAGCATAAGTTTCCAGCTGTATTGTGTTTTTGTGAGTTTGTAACATCCTTTCAGTTGAGTCAGACTGAAACTGAAATCATCATTTGACAAAAAGATGTTCGGTTCAACTGTGGGATGCCCATAAACCATGATTGCCTTTACTGTTGGCCCAGAAATGTTCCTGAATTATTTTTCCCACGAATTTCTGTGAACAAGCTGATTGAACTTAGGGATGTGTTTAAGTCTGTTCAGTGAAGCTCATTACTAATTTGTCTTAATGGTCACTTAAGTTATCCCGTCTTTGACATTTTATTCAGCTTTGGTTACATCTGTTCCATTTTTTGCTTCTGCTGATTTAAAGGTTTTCTTATTTCCTGCTTCTTGTACACCTCAGTGCTTGGGTCTGTAACACAGACTCCCCCCCTCCAGGTCAAAGTTTCAGAGTTAATGTTTTCGCTCTGAGTAGCTGGAACGTAATTGTAGTCTGTGTCTTCAGCGTAACCAAGGTGACTAGAACTTAATGCTGAATGCTGAAAACAAAGCATTTGATGTAAGGGCCACTTTACAGTGAATAAAAGGGCTGGGTTATTTGATCTTGAAGGCTAATTTATTCATGTATTCTTAGTGACAGTGCTTTAGTTTTCTAAGCTAACAGTTACTTCAGTGACACTAATAAAATAGTAAATCCTGGGGTTGGAGTGGAATGAAACTATTCTTTCAGCTGGTGTAACTCTTAACTTACTCTTCACAGGATCTAGTGAAAAGCCATTTGATGTATGCTGTAAGAGAAGAGGTGGAAGTCCTGAAGGAACAAATAAAGGAATTAGTTGAAAGAAACTCTTTACTTGAACGAGAAAATGCACTGTTAAAATCTCTCTCAAACAATGATCAGTTATCCCAACTTTCAACCCAACAGGCCAATCCTAGTAGCACTTCACAAGCGCAAACAGTGATAGCACAGCCTCCGCAGCCAACGCAACCTCCACAGCAGCCGAATGTCTCCTCAGCGTAAAGCTTTCTTGCCTCCATAGAAACACAAGCCCGAGAGCAGTCTGTCCTTGTGTGCCACTGATGTTCTTTTCACTTTATATTAAAGCGAGTAGCCATGCTTCTGTTGTGTGTTTGGCCTTTTCAGTATTAGACAATCATTCTACAAGAGCTGTCCCTCACTGGTGTGTCCTGAAGTGCAGTTGGTGTCTGTTCCGTCACCAGTGCACAAGGGAAGTTGTAGAAGAAGTTACTAATGCAGAGAATGCATTTGCTTGGCGTGCAGGAGCGAGGTCTTTAAGAGCTTTGGTGGCTCTCCAAGGTTTCCATGTCCCATGGATTACTTTGAGCCTTGCTGTCTGGTAAGAAGTAACAATTCATCTTCAGAGCCACTGTTCTTTCAATATAAGTAACATTTGCCTACATTAGTTTCATTTATTTGTTTTATTTATTACAGGGCTGCTATTTTCATAATGTACATGAACAATGTCACAGAACTTTTTAATTTTTTTTAATAAATGTATGTATCAATAAAATGATAGATGGGATTGCGTTTAATAGATAAAATGTTTAGGCAATAATTGAACAAAAGAATCCTGGCATATTTCTAACACTAATGGCAATTTACCTTTGGTATTTATTTACGGTAGTAAAGATCCAGCTTGAATGTAAATTTTGTATAGAGTGTAAGTATGAAGACCATAGTGCATCTGTACAGGTAGTCACCAGTTATTGTGATATAATAAATAATTGATGGGCTATTTTGATGAAGAAAACTTTGCTCATTTCTGTTTCTACTTTCTAATAGGGAGAAATTGCCATGATTCCTCTGCTTTTTGACATTTCGTATAATTTCTTTTTTCTTTTTTTTTCCTTTTTTTTTTTTTTTTTTTGGGTGGGAATAAAAAGCTGTGAAATTGTTCAACCTACTTTGTAACCAAAGAAGCAAAGCTGTGTAATTGAGTTGTTTTGTTTTGGTTTTTTTTTATTTTATAATGCACATTCTTTATGTATTTTTATTTAGTGTTTTCTCATTCACAACTTTCTTTGCTGTCTAGCATGATCTGCATGACCTATAATCTTTGAACCACTTTCGTACCTCATGTTTTTATCCAGCACTCTTATTGTAATATGTAATAGTCTGTGAACAATGTCAAATAAAAAAGAAAGAACAGCTGGTGTTGGTGGAGCTGAGCTAGTGTGCTACGCACTAGTTGTTAAAAAAAAAAAATGAAGTGAGCCATCTTTTGTTCATTTAAAATGGTGTTTTGAATTTCGTATGCAGAAAACGTTTTGTTACATTGCAGATTTTAATGTATTTAATAAATGCAACATGCAGATTACGTGCAGTGTATACTGAGTATTTAAATTAAAAATGTACATTTCATAAATGCAGTTTCAAGAGAGACCATCATTTGTGTAAACTAACACAGTGTCAAACTGATGTATAAATATATATATATTTTAACACATTTTTCTGAAATTAAACTGCAGTTTTGTTGAATTTTTTGGCTGTAGAAGTTGTTACAGTGTAACTAAATTCACCAGTACTTTTTCCTTAACAAAATTGAGAAGGGTAACCTCAGGGAGCCAGTAATAGAATAATGCCAAAATTGCAACTGCTTCTCTTACAAGAGACTAATTTTCTTTTATTCTAGGAAAGGTGTAATTGTAATGCTGTCAATGACCCTGTTGGTTTTGAGCTTGCACTGAGATGCACATACACACAGATACAGAGAGAGACATTAATGTTTGGCTATGTGCTGGGGTGTTGAGCAAGTTTGGTATGTTGTTGCATTAAAACCAAGAATTCACTTTTGAGGAACACCTGTACAAGTAAAGGACACTGTGTGCCTTCCCAGCAGGCAGCATGGGGTGCTTGGTTTTGTCCAGTCTGTACCTGTTCTGTCAGGTGGCCTGAAAAAGTTTGCTGCAATATCTCACCCTTGTATGTGTCTAACTCTTGTCAGCTTTGTGTGTTAGGTAAAACAAAAGAAACAACACTGGTTTGGTGTCTTCAGGTCTTGAGGAAGCATCTTCCATGTTCCAGAAACTTAGAGAGCATCACACCTTCCTGGTAAGCATCAGTTCATGGCACTCCTCAAAAAAGGCACATAAGTGTGTGTGTGTATATATATGTGTGTGTGTATACATATATATATAGGTACTTGCTGAAGTAATATATTAAAACAATCTTCAGTTGTAGCTGGGTGCTCTTGGCCTGCTATAAGCAAATAAATATCTGTGCCGCTGTAAATCTGCTAGTGAAATAAGAACTTTGCAAATTGGAAAAGAACGTATTTCAATAGCAAAGTGTGTTCTTCCCTTCAGTGTGATCAGTAGCTCACTGCAGCTATACTGTAAGGATGTGTCTGGTAAAGTAAGTAAAAATGACAGATCAGGGGACTTTAGGGAACAGAAGTCCTTTAGATGAATAGTCGATTAAAACTATGGAGGAAAATTAGTGTCAGTTTGCTCATAATGAGTGAAATGGAAAGGAGGCATTTGAAGCATGACTGGAGTTGCTACGGTCCTGCTGATGGCAGCAGCTGAGAATCAAACCGATGAGAATATGGTCCCAAGCACTTCAGTGTTCCCATGCAGCTGGTGTCCGTTCGTCTCCTCTCCCTTGTGTAATGCTTGGGATCTTGCGGAGTACTCTTTGTGTGAGCTCTGCCACACAGTGACATACCTGCTTACACACAGGTATTCTGGAGAGGTTTATCCTCCAAAAGAAAAAAGTATTGAGTAAATCAGTGGAAAATAGGAGATGAAACAAAGATTAAAATGATACTATTAGCAGTCCTTTGTTTGTTTCGCTCCACTCCTGTCAGGTTCAGTTTTTTCAGGTTTTAGTTTTTTCCTAGTGGTAAGTTGTGTTCAGCTCTAAATGCCAACTCAGCTTGCTGTGTGAGAGCACTACAAAATGGCAGAAGAGGTTCTCTTGAATTGCTGCCATCTCTTCCTGAGAGGCAGTCTGAGGCTGCTGCCTGTGGAGAGAAAGGAATTGAAGTTCCTCAATGTGAGGAGGTCATCTTGATGTTCTTGCAGGTTTGATTTCAGACTGAAGAAAGGCTTGTTGACAGATGAGTATGTTTCTGTCAGGCTGTATTGGCTGCTGCATGGCTTTGTGCACATGGTGTCAGTCAGCTTCCTGCCGCTGTAAAGCCTTTCTTTGTTGTCCTTAAGTGTGCCCTGCCCTGTGCTGGCACCAGTGATGTCAATCAACTGCCCTTCTGCATTTGCATCACGTGAGGCTGCCTCCTCAGGGGTCTGGCTGGTGCCTGTGCAGCTCCCTCTGCTCAGTGCCAGTTGACTGGTTTTGGGTATTCTGTCAGGGAAATGACTGCTCAGGGAGCTACGTGTGAGAGTGGGTTCTTAAGATGCGATGCCATCCTCTGTGGGAAGTGGTGCCGTTGCATATTCCTGTAATGCATGTCTTTGAAATAATTCCATGATGTCAGCATAAAAAATAGAGAAGTAATTCACCTACTGGAATTGCTGTGCTTTGAAACAGGGCTGACTATGATTGTGTGTGTGCAGTTGGGTGGGAGGGAGAGTGCAATCGTGGTGTGTCAGCAGCAGAAACATCGAGACCAGAAGGGTCGCAAAGTGATGACACTTAGCTTAGTGGTGAGTGAATTAGCCCTTTTGTTTCAGAGAGGATGTGGCAGAATATGCAGGGAAAGGCTACAAAGACAATGGAGGATTCTTCAAGAGGAGAGCCCACACAGGCTCTGACCTTGTTTTGAAGTGAAGATTCCCCGTTGCCCAGATCGGCTGCACGGGCCCTGGTGCTCTGACAGAGCAGCTGCTCCGCTCGTCCTTCCAGCCTTTGGGTGCGCTGCACCGTGCGCCCCTGCCAC
>JBCJKH010018369.1:0-10107 GCA_039877255.1 Loriculus beryllinus | reverse complement strand
TTTTTCCTTGGAAAGCAATTGAAAAGTCAAAAGAAAATCCACCACTCTTCCTACAGTGTGCAGAGGCTTGTGGGCATGTCTACATACTTTGGTACCAACGGCTGCAAATCTGCTGTACCCATCTCCCAAGGCTAGCAAACCACGAACCTAAACATCTGTATTAAAAGAGCCCTGAGTTTAAAGTAATAAATTTTGCTGGGAAGCAGTATTAAGCAGCTTAGACTACACTAGCATGCTTGTATGGATGTTAGTCCTGAACAGGCCCTGATCTTGCAAGATCAGAGGTGCAACTGCCCACACTTGCCCATAGCATAAAGGTCTGTATGTTTCCGTTCTCCATATATATGTAGATATATTCCTTCTCAGTCTCTCAGAACTATTTTCCCAGTGAATTTCACATTGCTAGCTCTAAGGTAAAGGATAAAACCTTAGCCTTTTCCATTCAAACAGATTCTCTCATGATGAATATGTATACAAACCTGAAAACCACTATTTCTTTCTCTAGGCTCCATGGATGAAATTCAGTTCTGGCACAGATGGTTGTGTATATCACCTTCTATTAGACAAAAAAGACGGCAGGAAAAGGGGCCGCAGGATCTTGTTGTCAAAGCAGCTCACATACTTACTAGAAATGTCTTTGCTCCACTGCTTAGCTTGCTGCACGGCGTTACGGCCTCAGACAGCGACCTTTGTGGTGCATGTTTCTGTGAGCCAGGGTTCCTCACAGCTACACAGCTTGCCTGGCAGGCTGAAGCAGCAGACGTGAAGGTGTAAGTCTGCAAATGCTAAGCCACAGGCTGCTCACTCCTGAACTCTCTGTTCTGTACCTCTAATATTGCTGTGGGGATATTTGCAATCTATGTGCTCCCTGACACGTCGTTCCTTGGACTTCAGTGAACCGCTCATGGGAGCAGATTACAAGACAAAAACTCCAAAATAAAACAAAAACCAGTTATTAGGGGCTTTTATGGTACAATATTCCAGTCTTTTCATTAAATAAGCTGACTAAACGAACATAAAAAGGGTATTTGCTGCAATGTGACTTCAGCTGAGATTCCTTAAATTCAGCACAAAGGAGGTTTGTCAGATTCCCTGTTAATACACTACAGTAGTGGGTCTCAAGCTAAGATTGATGGAATAAAATAACTTGCGATTGTGGAACACATTTCCGAATGAAGCCATGAGTCCCTAATTCTTTGCCTTAAGATTATATCTAAACATTTTTTACAGATCTCAAACTATTTGAACTTTAAAACTTTACAATAGCATAATTATTTTTATCTTTTCTGAGAACTTATCTGGTATATGAAACTAGACACTCTATACTGTGATTCAGCCCTCAGGCTTTAAAAATTGTGAATGCAGTTCCTTTGAAAAATAAAATATAAAATCAAATGCAATCTCTCTAATGACAGTTTTAGGCTTCTGTTTCTAGGTTTTTGGCAGTGATTAATATACAGCCCCTGTGCTTGAGGTAAAAGGAGCCCACATCTGTGAGAAGAACATTTATCCAACATAAGAGTAAGCAATATTAATAAACAGACCCAAATGAAAAATCATATTGGTAAGGGCACTAACTCAGCTATGCAGGACTGTTCATAATACACTTCATTAGGACCTTCAGTGCTTCTGTCATGACTATGTCATTTTAATAGCCATCAATGTGAAACTTCACAGAAAAGTGAAATGCTTGGAGCACTACTGTGGAGTGATTCCACATGAAGGTTTAGATGCTCGGGCACAAATCAGATTCATAATCCAGATTTATATGCTGAAGTGTCCACATCACCTGGTGTAGTATGAACCATCTACAAATGGGATCTTTTCATGCCATCATAGTGACTGTGTAGCCAAATACATGAACCAGAAGGAAATGCAGAGAGAAGGGGAGGTCCCATGGTTTTCCCTGAGGCCTGAGGGTGCAGCACCCTGACGAAGGATCTGCTCACAGCCAGCTCCAACTCAGACCCAGCCAGAACAGACTTAAACCTCTCTTTCATGCTCCATCTCATTTCCATCTGTGAAATCTCAAAAAAAGCCCACAAATGCAGCATTCTGCACCAGAACAGGGCACTAAGAAGTACAAGAGTTTTCGACTCTTTTTTTCTCTCTGGTAGTATTTAAGTATGTCCCTCACCCCATGACCCTACCTCACAGTTTCAGAGTAAAGCTTACACCAGATCTCCTAGAAAGTAATGGCTTTAGCAAAAAAAACCAACGGTGATGATACATGGCTTTTGCAAAATAAAGCTGTTACGTGTTGACTAGATGATCTTTTGAGGTCCCTTCCAACCCTTGGGATTCTGTGCTTCTGTATGTATGTGTTTATGATTATGTAAATGCTGCTATGACATCCATTTTATACAGTTTCGTATCATGTAGTAAAATTACTGCAGTAAAATTACCATAGGAGGTGTGCAACCCATCTTCCAAGTCTCTGCCAGTCCAAGGGCATCTGAACACACTTGTCCTGGAGGAAGAGCCTCACCCTCAAACTACCTATCTGGTGAATGAGGTGTTCCCATGATCAGTACTAAAAATGTATATGGATGTCCTTTTATTAAAAAGTAGTAGTTTGAATTTTATGTGAATGTTGGATTAGATTATCCCATCTTTTGAGCAAAAGGATTAATGGGCCTACAGAGCCAAACTCGCTGCTTCACCTACCACCAGTGAAGCAAAACAGGAGACTGTGGAAAACTAGTTACAGCTCTCTGATTCTCTGCCTAAATTAGGCCTGCTAAATTAGGCTCAACCTTGCTGGAGAACAACCATATCTTGAGATCCTCTACAATGGGCTGGCTGTGAAGAAGGCATATGTGATGAAGCTGGAAAGCAAGAGTCTCAGCCCTTTCCCTTTCCCTGCTCTTTTTTTAGTGGAGGGATGTTAAGGAGCCAAATACTGCTGCTCCACTCATCCAGAAATCTGGGAGGTAGGAAAGCAGTTGGAGCACTCAGGTGAATCCCCTCAGGGGTTGCTTGGCCCATGTTGGCACAAGTAGGTGTAATTTTGATCTCCTGGGTCAGCAGAGGTGAAGTGGGGAAAGGATGTCTTCTGCTTTTAGGGCAGAAAAAACATAAATCATAAACTGAATGTAATGTCTACAAAAAGGTAGCTTATATATCTTCATGTGATTTCCATGTTACAGACCTTAAAACTGTGCCTGAAACTCATTGAAAATGAGGACACAATGCATTCCTCATAAGAAGGAACAGGAACTGAACTGAGAAAATATGCTGGCACATCTTTTTGTTTGGTTAGGGGTTTTTATTCACATTTTTGTTTTTTTCTACATTACTCATCTTCTGGCTGCACCGTCAGGTGCCACCAAGAGTGGGATGAAAGGATACAAAAACAAAGCTGCAGTTTATGCATATGAGGACTCAGGTGCCACCCTAACATGAGACATTGTAGTTCTGACTACAAGGCGTGTAATAGGCCTTAGAACCAGAAAATACACAGTACAGAGCACAGACACTATGAAGACTAATTTTAGTGCTTTGCCTCTTATTAAACTACTTTGAACTGGAATATAAAGTGCAGTGAAAGTTCCTGAGAGCTGAATTCAATCTACTCCCCAGATACATGGCTATTTCTCAGTGTTATATGACACTTTCCAACCTGTCATGTACTGCTATCACTCAAACCCATTTATAACTTGTTAACAAGGTGGTGAAAGGGAGCTGAATATTTTCCCAGAATGGTAGTTACATGTTTTAATAAAGATGAATATCTTCATCATTTTAAGGACACGTTAAATAATGGGGTAAAATACCCTTCTTTGACATCTGGAAACAAGTTCATTTGCTAGGTGGTAAAAAAATCATGCCATTTATTTTATTTTTACCAAAATCAAGCTGACAAGTGACACCATCAAGAAAAATGACTCAGATTTCTTGATAATTTCATAGCTATTATTATAATACTAGGGAGAATACTGTATGACAAACTCAGTGCCAGGTAAGAATGAACTACTGGGGTCTTGATACAGATTTCTCCTAAGGAATGTGTGTTGCTTAGTTTCTGAAGGAAATCCAATTACGATTTTTGTAACTCTCACAAGACTGCCTTTTTGCATAAAGTAGGTCATCTACAGCAGAATGTGATGCATAGAGCACTCAGTTTTCACCTCTTCTTGACACAGTCCATTCTCCAAGCTTTGCAGACATTTCCTCATACTCCGCTCTTCCCTCTTGGTACTCAGGAAGCTTTCTGCAGGGAGCAGAAGAAACCAGCTCCAGATGGACAACTTGAGGTAGCTCCTCTGTGCATTAAAGGAGTCTCACATCTGAACCCAGTGGGATAAAGACTTGGAATTTGTATTTCCCGGACTCCTTCACAATTTTTGTTTATATTTTTGCACATAACTTTTTCATCTCTTCTTAGATCAAGGTAGATTTCTTTTGGGAAACTGATCCAAATTATGCAATTCAGTGACCAGATTTATATGTCAGTGACTTAAGAAGGTAGATTTGGCATGTCTTAGTGGACTACTGCAGATGCAAGTCCTGTCACCATATGTAAAAACTTGTAACAAATGGAAAGACAGAATTAATAGAGAATCTATGAAGTGTAATGAGAAAAAATACATTGTGTAATAAAAAATATAATGAATGCTAACCTCACCTCTCTGGTCCAGGTAGGAAAAAAATTATCTTCCTTAAGCACTTTGCAATCTATCTATAGAAGACTCAGTCCTGAAGCTGTCAATGAGAAGAAACTTGGCATCAGAGTCAACAGTTGCGGAATTGAAGTTCACAGTGAAACGGGGTTTCCCCTTTCAGCATTTTAGTTTTCCTTCTTTCAGCCCTCCTTTTCCCTGCGCCCGCTACCACACAGTCTCTTTTTCCCTTGTTCATTGCCAGAATTCAGAAAAGGTCTTTTTCCCAGCCCTGTCTGATGAAAACCCATCAAATTTGGGTGAGATGCAAATAAAACTGTAATCTGGTTCCACATGTTTTGAAATGTCTGACTTTTTGTGTTAATAATTTGAAAATTACTTAATTTTAAAACCTCAGACTTTAGAGGATTTCTTCATTATGCCCTGAAAACTAGCACAAAGGCAAAGGATAAAGAAAACAGGTTTTTAAATGAATATTTATTACTGTTTTTTCTTTTTTCTGACAACCTTTTGCACAAGCAGCTGCAATAGTGCAATAGTTAATCAGCTGTATGATACTTAACCCTTTGGATGTCAACTTCAATCTGCATTTTTGAAAGGAATCAACATTTTTTGTGCACTCACCCTACTTGCCTCCCGGGTAATGCTTTTTGGTTATTCTCCTTTCCTCAGCTGCACACCATCTGAAAACTCTGTGCCTTCATTTTGTATATGGTTTGCTGCTAGTTATGCTGCTGTCCCAGAAAAATAACTGAGAGAAGTTATGGCCACTGGGTTACTGGCACTCCTGTGTCCAAAAATGCAATATCTGAGAGAAAGTAAATTATTGAGTTGTTACATGGAGAAACAGCATGGAGAAACTAGAAAAAAAAAAAAAAAAAAAAAGAAACAAACCCCAAAAAAACAGGGTTTCATGGATTGTGTCCATAACATTTGCTAAAGAACAATCTTGAGATGACAAGTGCGTGTCTAAGTATAAATCTACGCTGTACCACGGTCACATTAGATACAGAGGAGACACAGGTATATAAAACGGGTGTCAGCCATTTTTTCCCTTCTCTTTATCCCAAGCTTCTTGTTGGCCAAATTAACCCTCAGTATCACATGTGAACAACTCTACAGTGTTGGAGCAAAACGACAGGGACAAGCAGGACTCAGGCTGTCCCGTGTCCCTCGGACCCTGTGCCAAGGGGCACACATTTCATGCTATGGAGGTCCTCAGGGAACACTTTGGGCACCACATACTGCTACACGCTAACATGCAAAGGCTCAAGTAAAGTTTCGAGCTTCCAACAATTATGCTCCCATCTGATTTCTTTAGGACAAAGAAGCTGCGTGTGCCTCAAGGCAGAGCTCAGCAGTGGTGTGGAGAGGAAAGTGGCAGTGACAACCAGCCCTAACACTCCCCAGCTGCCACCTCCCCAGGAGGTGACACAGCTGCAGGGGCCACAGACGGCTCTCAGAGATCAAGTCCGTGCTGCTGCATACGAGTTTCATGACAAAACACGAGCTACCCATGCTCAGCTAACAGCCAGGCTGGCCATCCCCTGGGCTACATTTCCTGCCACAGCAGGGTGCAACCTACTGCTCTGTCTGTCATGCAGGCATTTGCTCTCTGTTGCAAAGCGGAACTGCCTTTGATCCAGAGCCTGGATTAAAATCCATCTTTGAAGATTTGATATGTGGTGCATGTTTAAAACTTCCTATAAATTAAAGACCCAACAATTATCTTAGAGAATTTCCAAGCTCCACAGCTGCACTGCTGTGACCTCCTTTCACAGAATCTCAGATTGAATCCTTTGGATCCCTTTGCAACCTCCAAATATAGGATATCCTCATCCCTTGGGACATGTCGGGTATGTCCCAGGACACAGGCTGAAAGTTATTTCCACAAGTGATACCTCACCTCCCCAGAAGAAGTGGGGATCAGATGGACAACTTACAGCCACGACCATGCTACGAACTGGGGTTCCCGCACACAAGCCTGGTGCCAGTGAGATGGGCTAGTGCCAGCCCTCCATGACTGTCAGCCCTAAGCAGCTCTTTTACAGAACAGTGCAATTAATGAATTGTATAGAAAACTCGATTCTTTGTGCTACTTTGAGGTATTCTTTTGGGGTATTTTTGCAGTCCCTTTGGTTACAGACTAGGCTGCCTTATTTTATTGCTATGCCAGCTCTGTATATCCTTGTGATTGATAGCTGTTACATTAATGGCAATCACTGGGAAGCAATCAGCCCTATTAGAACAGGGACATTACAGTTTACACCTAATAAATGCAGATGGATGCAAGAAAATGTATTGGAATATATTCCTAGGAAAATATATCATTAAAAATAAAACGATGGCATACCAGAAAATTCAAGGATTGTATAACCTTTCAATCTGACTATGTACCTGTGCACTAAAATGTCTTATATATCCTGATCAGCTAAGGAACTATTCAGGAATTTTATCAGCTTTTTAAAACACGTTACTATTATCTGTTATTCCTTTGTAAATACCATTTGCAGTAGTTTATGGTCACCAGTGACTTCTGCCGAGTGAAAGACCATTGCCACTCAAATATTTAGTACTCCGTTACATACATTTAGTACTCTGTTTCAATACTAGTACAAATAATTTTCACTTTACTCAGACAGACAGAGTGTGATTTTAGCATTTAATATGCTGATTTTTTCCCCATTGCCACATATCATGAATAATCTCTGACCATGCTGTGTTTGTGTGTCTTGTATGTGCATTTATACTTTTCCCTCTAATCACCTTTTATAAACATGTAAAAAAAATTATATGGTTTGTTGGAATTTTTCCCCAGAAGATAAATGTTTTTACTGCTTTGTATTTTCGTGCTATTTCATTGTCTATTTTAGATCCATATTTCCTTTTACATCTTTAACTATTTGTCTTACAAGATCCCCAGCCACCTGTCCAGCCCCTGCTCCTTCTCTGAGGTTATCTTTTGTTTGAAATAGTTTGTGATGTATTATTTGTTACTGATTATAGCTAATTCTTCTCATTCTACACAGACAAAGTGGTTTTTGTTGGATTAACATCTAACCGGGCCAGAAACTACTGAGATCATCTAACCTAACTCTGAATAATAATGGCCACAGGACTGCCTTGAATTAACTCCTCTTTCAACTGGAGGAGACCTCTAGAAACACATATGAACTTGATTTAAATGATTCCAGTGATGGTAAATCTACCACAATCCGTGATAAACTGTTCCAGAGTTTAATTAACATCTCTATTAAAAATGTGTGCTGTATTTGTAGTTTACATTTATCTGCTTCATCTCGCACCAACTGGATGTTATTAAAGCCTAGTTTGTTTTAGAGTTCAAAAAGCAAGTTTTCATAGCAAGTTTCTGGTTTTGATATAGGTACTTACACGTTTGTTGACTTTCTCACCCCTAGGCAAGTTTTTGAGGACTCTGGTCATTCCTAGCTCCTTGCCTTTTTGACATGTAGACATGAGACTTTGGCACTTCATTTTTTCTCTGAGTTCCACAACCATCTGGAACCACAGTCAATATTTCAGTCTAAACTTTCAGCCTAAACTTTCAGCCTATATTCTCCTATTCACACATCCAAAGATGGAAATTGTCTTTTCCACAAAACCTTCATTTTTAGATGATGATCCTCTTGAAAACTTCCTGTACAGGGGACCAAGACAGGGAAACACACTTCACAACCAACACCTATTAGGACTCCACTTATGAATTTAACTGTTACCAGTAGTAGCATCAAGCTGTTATAACTGTTAGCAGATAGTGGTAGTACATTCAATTATTCAGATACATTACAACAACCCCTCACTCGCTGCCAGGCTGGTGAAGTCATTGGGAGGCCAATCCTAGTGTTTGCGCAGAAGCAGAGGGGTGTGCTGAGGCTCTGGGAGCTTCAAGTGGGTGCTAAGCAAGTCCCTCATGGTCCCATGCTACATCAGGCTGCATGCTACAAGGACTGCCTTCCTCAATATTGTCCAACTTGTACAGCCTTTGTAGATACCAGCACACACTGATAGCCTCGTACAGGCTCTTGGTAGCCTGAGTTTATTTGTTCTTATATATTTTTCAGGAACAAGAGTGTCCAGAGCTTGTAAGCTGCTGACAGACTTTCACATGCTACTTCTCAGCATGGAATTTTTCTTTGTTCAGCTTGTTGCTTTCAAGTCACTATTTCTGCAGCCACATGCAGAGGCCCCAGTGAGCCCATCCTCACAAAGTCATCCAGGAAAAGTGCTCATGGCATCCCATCATGATGCTCAGGCCTTCTCCAGAATATCTCATTCCCAGTCCCCTCGCCTGTAATTATGACCTGAATACTCCTTTCAACATATGGACATTTCATTGTACCCAAACATTCCTTTGCAATAAATTTCCCCAATTATTCAGATGATCCTGCACTGATAATCTGTCCTTATCATCATTTACTTCCTCCCCAGGTATCGCAATATCAGAACAAAGTTTCATGTAGGAGTGCTGAGAATCAGTTTTATGTTATCTTTCACACAAACCATCTTGATGCTAAATATTCAAATATGCCTAAAAACAGCATAGAAAAATATACTATTGCTTCAGTACTTAAAGATATAAGGGTTTTTTTTATTTTAAATGTTCTTCCTTCCCCTAAAAGAAGTCTGAGTGAGCTGTGTGTATTCTGAGTCTATTACAGGTGTATAATCTCCTTTTATCTTCACCTATTAAGATAATCATGGGCATAAAAAGAAAAAAAACACATTTGTCTACAACTCCTTGAAACTTCTAAAAACTTTGATATTTAAAATATATTAAAACTGTTTTTAAATAGTGTGTCATGGTTATTTGAACTAAAAAGTATCACTGGTTCATAACATGCTCTGCAGAATATTTTAGATTATATTCTTTTATATCTGTACACAAAAGCAATTTTAAATTTAGAAACAAGAACATAAATATCCCCAGCATTATCTTTCTGCTCCTTTCATGGATTTTCAGCACTTCAGACATGAGAAAGTTAAGACAAAATAATCACTTAGATTCTTAAAAAAGTCTACTAAAATCAGCAAAGGGACGAATCATGACTTCAGTGTCTTTGAGTCAGTTCCTTAAACCTATGGCTTGATTGTTTCATTCACAGGTTTTTAAAGAATTTAAAATGAGTGAACAAAATAATGCACTGTTGTACAAAGTACCTGTTCTGTCTGATGATCAGAAGTTGTTAGTTTTGAAAACCAACCCAAGCCAAACAAAAAAGCCCTGAATGGCTGAGTTTGGCAAATAGAAGCAAAAACTTTACTTAGCAGCTGCCATATATTTAAAAAAAAAAAAAAATAGTATTTTTTTCGTAAGAATGTAAAAATACTCATTCAATTGGGATAATCAAATCAGAACTGCTTCTCTGAAAACAGTTAATTAAATAAATAACGGCCCATAACCTCATTGAACTATTTAGGACAGAACAAGTAGAACAGAAGCATTTAAATTTGTCATAAGAGGTTA
>JBCJKH010018368.1:0-10325 GCA_039877255.1 Loriculus beryllinus | reverse complement strand
AGCTCTTTCTCTGTGGGAACAGAGTTCAAATGTTCCTGCTGAAGACTGCTGCTCAGCCGAGAAAGCCAAAATGGAAGGCAAATGCTTTTCAAAACTCACTTGTGAAATATTTTTCTTCTAAATTTGAAGAAAAGTGTTAGTTTAGCAACTCCTCAGAGAAGAAAAATGAAAGAAAGAGTAAGAATATTCACAAAACGTCAGCTGCATTACAAGTTCTGTAATATGCTTCCAAAACTTTACGTAGAAAATTCACAGAATAACAGAATGGTTTGGGTTGGAATGGACAACAAAGATCATCTAGTTCTGACTCTGCCATGGGACATCCACATCTTCTCTGGGCCTCCGGGCAACCTGTACCAGTTCCTTACCACCCTCACAATAAAGAATTAAAATGGTTTTGAAGAGGAAAAAAAAAGGGAAAAAAAAAAGGCTGTTCATTACCTATCACAAGACATTTAAAGAGGTAAGAAACACAACAACAACAAAACAACACCCCCCAACACACACACCATCAAACATCAACATAAATAAAAGACTGGATATCACTTTTTACATGATTTTCAATATCACGTGCCCAACATGCATTGCCACCCGCAGTGTACAAGAAGAATGAACAGCTCTCCTACCTTGAGAGCTATCAATAATATGCTAAAAGAAAAAGCGGCATTCGAAAATCACGGCGGTTACACTGGAAAGGGTATCCTATGAAGTGTTATAATGCTAAGCTACCATCTCAACTTCTCCAAAGCAGTATGTTCCAAGGAATTGTTCCCAGAATCTTTGTCTTCCAAAGATGTTCTCCCCCCCCCCCCATTCACACTAGTAAAAGCATGCAAATCGCTTTCTGCTGCACCATTTATCTAGATGGTAGGCTTCTAACTCAGACTTACTCTTTTTTTTCTCCCCTGTAACACATATAAACAGCCAGTGTCACCTATTATTCTTAAATGTTCTTAGTTTTCATTAAGCCAATGAATGTCAATTTTTCTCACTAACTCAGAAACGTTACCAACAAGATCAAAAGCAAATGACACAAGACAAAACAGATCCAGCAAAATGCTACATCATAGTGGGAATCTGCTGACATTTCTGTTCAGGACTCAAGAATCAAATAACTAACTTACTACCCCTTCTCATCAACCCACGTCTAAATCTGGCATGGTATTTTAAAATTTGAAAAGTGCCATTTTCAGACTTGCTGTCCTAATGCTGCTACTTGCTTTCACTATTAAAAAGCTATCGTCTAAAACTATAGTTTTGTGCCCTTAGTGAGAGCTATGGATAGTGATACCACAATTTTTGTACAGTTTATCTGAAAACATAATATACCCTTTAAATAGAAACTGTAGCTCTAGGTTTGTGAAACAGGTTTTCAGAGTGACACACCAAGTGTAAAAAATGCTAAGTGAAAAAGACCTTTGTCAATAAGATTTAACACATAGTTTATTAGCAAGTGAAATTTTGTGTAAGGCCTTCCAGAAGGCTTAGAGCATCTAAATAACACCCTGAAAACATGAAATATATGTTAACCACAGTTCTGTCCACAAAGATCTGACAACAGTCACTGGGAAGCAGCTGTTAGTACTCCAGCTGCAAAAAGGGTAGCTGTACTCTACAATCAAGGTATTAAGCTAAAAAGTATGAGTTATTACATTAGCAGTGATGCAATGCAGAAAGACCTGCCCTTGAGAAATGGTGTGAGCCTGAATGCTAACACGAGCAAATGAAAGAACACTTCTGCGCCTAAAGAAAGCCATTATGATTTATTTAGCACTGCCTTGTACAGGCAAGAGGAAGGCTCACGGCCCTATGCCACCACAACCATCAGCAGTTGCACAAGAAAAGGATGACACGCAAATCTCAAAGTTTTGAAGAAAGGCAGATCATCATGTACAGGGGAAAAAAAACCCCACCCAACCAAGTTTAGAGAAAAGCAAAGCTGAGACTTCCTGGAAAGCAGCCTACGAACTGAGCTGTAGGAATGCCACAGGCAGCTCCACACTTCAGTTGCAGACAGTGGCAAACGAGCATGTATATACAAAAGAAGGAGCGTCACTCATGCAAGCCAAAGCTAAAATTATATCTATAGGCATCACAGTTTCATCCCCTGGTTTTAAAAGTCTTGCTACACCAGTCTGAGAGGACATAACATACCACAGAACAAAGTTCACTGGGCAAACCAAAGTTTTGTGCCATTAACACTGAATCTGCATGGGAGAGAAAGGACAAATGAAATAATCCTTTCTCTTACTACTACAATCTGAGTAGCTGTATTCCTGGGGGACTGTATATGGCAAGGCCACCACTACTGAAACTCTCAAATATCCCTCCATCCTCCATGAGCTTATGTGCCAGATGCAACTAGTCAGTCCGTATCTGACATACAGGTTTTCAGGTGAGGCAAATATCACGTACTGCTCTGCTAGAAGACTAAAAGACAGTGCCACTCTAAAGTGCACTTCCTAACACAAGTTTAGCACTGAAAGCCTTCGCCATCCTGTGCTCTGCTTTCCTTCACCTACTATAAATCCTGATGAAAAGGAAATCTCTCATATCACACAGGCCTGTATTTAAGAGTTCACAACTAACAGGGACATTTATGCCCAGATTGTGGACTGCTTCTCAAAATTTTGGGAGATCATCTGTCCATGGGTTACAGTAGTTTTAAACATGTGAGGTAAGATAAGCATGTAACTTACTGATTTAATTACATGGCTCAAGCTATTTGCTACCCTGAACACTGCTGCATACCTGGGCTGTCTTCTCTTACCTTGTTGAGACACCTCGAGAAACATTATTTGACTACTACTCTTTCCTGTGTTAAAAATCTTCTCATTACTTACACTCTGCTGTCAGCCCTTTCTTCCCTCCTCCCATTCCAATCACATTACTTTCATTTCAGAAAGGAAGTGTGAAACTACTTCCAAGGCCAACACCTGTTACATATGGCAAAGTCTCAAAGAACAGTTAAATTCAGTTCCCTTTAAGTCCTGGGTAGCCATTACCTACAAAGCTTCTGTGGTGGTTCAGGTATATGCTTACAGGGTATGAGGGCTCAACATGTTATTCACTGAGAATACAGAACACAACTCAGACATCCTCTAGTCAAAAAACTGAAGGCTTACTGCATACTGCCTGCATGAAAGTAGATGATACAAAAAAAAGTAGGCAATACAAATCAAAATCTCTCACAGATAAGACAGGCTACATGCACAGAAATAAACCACTAAATACTTGCATGATAGCATCCAAGGGAAAACTATGGAGGAGCATTCTAAAATATGTGTATATTAAAAAGTGCTATTACCGCAACTGATTACATTCTTTTGCATATTTATTCATATTTTAGTTGAAAAGCTCAGCAGCAGACTTGAGGAAAGGTGGAAAATCTAATTAGTAATGCTGAAAATAAACATTGTTTGAAACAGGTTTTTCTAAAATTCACGAGTGTTTTTTTCCTTTCCTATGACAGCATGCAAGCTTATGATGGATACCTCACGTATTACAACATTTACATGACAGAAGTCTAGGTGCATGCAGAATTTAAGATAAACAGGGCTAAAAATGCCGTGGGGGGTGGGACACATGCACATAAAAAATGAACGGATTAACTTGCTGCAGAGATTAGGAGGCCAACATTACACAGGAAATGAAGCTTTAACTCCTTCTAAGCAGCCAAAGAAAAGACAACTTATACAGATCTACAGTTTCATACAGACATGTAAGTGCAACTTCATGGGCACTTTCCTGCACTAAATGCCACCTGGCAATGGAAATTTCATCTCTAATTTCAGATCAATCTCGTGAGCGAGGACTGTGCAATTGTGTCTCCTAAGAAGTATTTCTTCTCCAAAACTAAGGGAATCTTCCTTTAAATTTGATGTACAAAGTAATAGGACCAAGCAAACGGATAATCAAATGCCAAGATTTTTATATATGTGAAGGAAGAAAACCCGGTATTTCACTTTAAATCTGCATTTCAAGGAGTAATACAATTCATCTTTACACTAAGAGCAAAAATTATTCAGAATTAGCAACTTAATTCCCTTACCAGTGGACAGTGGAAGAAGAACAGCATCATGGTACCTGCCCTACTCATTTAACAGCTGTTCTTTATTTCAGAACAAAATGTTAATTTGTTCTACTTAAATGAACTGCGAATTTAGCAAGCCATGTGAAGTTATATGCTGTATCATCTTAAGAGTGTATCTATTGTTTAAAAATGTTGTTCTACACTCCATCCAAGTAACACTAATCATTCCTCCTACATTGCAGATTTAATCCATAAATTAGATTTTCCAAAGTTTTGTCTAAAACAAACTATAAAACAAGGAAAAACATAGTAACTTATAATCAAACCAGAAGCTGGTATAGCAGTTGCAACACAGTAGAGAACATAGTAACAGGTGTATCATAAATTACCTAACAACAGAAAAGCTGGGGCTTTAAAACAATGTTTCTTTCCTTAAAAACTGTCACTTCAGAATATTTTTCATCTAGGAGAACATTCCATCCTAACTAGAGGTAAATCCTGTACAATCATGGTACAACATTACACAGTTTTTCTGGTCATTTGAGTAAAAAAAAAAAAAATAGCAAGATCACACTACCTGGGCTTTAAATTACAGTACTTCTAACAATATTTAAGGCTGATAAGAATTTTTCATTCTTTAAAAAACAAGGAAAACACTGAAAGCCAAAATTAATACAAGTAGTATCACAACAGCATATGCAGACCCCAGTACAGACAGAACTGCTGTTTTATAAAAATCAGCTCTACCATGTTCTGTCTGCTCAGACACTAGGGTAAGCAAAAAAAAATTGTATACCTTGGTTCAACCCTCCAACTAGTTGGAGGGCAATGGCTTGATTCTGACATTACTCGAAATAATGCAAAGAGGCTAACAGAGTAACTTCTGTCAGCATATGCTGCATAGGGATTGCTGAGTTAGAGAAAAATGCAAGCACAACTATAGCAAGAGACTACCATCCAACTGAGATCCAAATGTGAGCATAAACACGGAAATTATCTGAACTTGACTGACAGTGCGCTCATTCTTAAACCCAGGCACCAATATGTACAGGTACTGGCAACCACCACTCCTTTTTGTTATTTTTTAATAAATGTCTCTTTTCCAGGTTCTATTTAACCATTCATACTTTTTTCCACTATAATCAAATACACTTTGATAATTACTCTTCAGTAAGCCTGTTTTGGGGTCTTTTTTACTTAGAAAATGGAATCAGTGGCTAACAAGGTGCTACATGAAACAGGTAACCTGCTTATAAGAATATACAAGTTAACTTGGGCAATGACACAATAAAAATCTGGAAATATTCTACAGAAAGATCAGGAAAATGAAGTCACTGGAGCAGAAGTGTGCTCATTCTCCTTTCCAGATGTCTGTAGCCTGACAGACCTAAAGCCAGTCATTGATGAATTGCTTCAAATCAGTTTTGTTCCATTTTTGAGTTCTGGTTGTGGAAGTGAGAAAGCCCTGAGGAAAGAGTCATAAAGTAACCTGTAGTTGGAACTTGATTTTCTATTTCAGTTGGTGTATCTGCTTACCCACTCCTTTTGAGGCACAGTTTCTGCTCTGGAACCAGTGCTGCACTATTAAGGAAGTTTCACTGAAATCTCATTGCTTAAAAAAATTAAAAATATCAGGAACAAATTTAAATAATCTCTGAATATCAATAAACGTTCTCTAGAAGATCCCTGCTGCTTGTCTGAACAATCTAAAATATCCTTAATCAATTAATACAGAAACTGAAGCAACCTAATGAGGCAAAACCTATAGAGTTCAGGAGGGGGCAGGTGATGTGTGATGCTTGAGAAGGCCTAGACAAGTCCTAAACTGCTCCTCAGTTCCACTGGCACTGCATGTTCCCTGAATCCTGAGAGCTTCTTGTGCAAAATGAGTGCTCTAACCCATTTTCACTTTCTCAGGAAGGCCACTTTCACCGGGAACTCACAATAAAAATCACTCCTTCCATCATTCTCCATCACTGAGTAACAAATAGTGGTCTAAAATAGAAGACAAACTATTCCATTCTTTCAAACTACCAAGGATTTTTAATTAGCAATTAAAAGTAAGTAGTACAAAATATTCTTTTCTCAGCATCGTCATTGTTCTCAGTTTTTTTGGCCACAATGCAAGCAAGCTTGAATTTTGCAACTGGCATTGCAGGAAAACATCCTACCATTCAAAGGCAAAAGCAAGCTGCCACTGAGGAAAGAAAATCAACTAATAAAGGAAAATACAACTTAAGATGACAGCATTTTTTCCTGGCAGGGAACAAACAGATTGTGATATTCCAATTCCAGCTTTTTCCTCATACAATTCAGAACATATTTACATTCCCAGATTAACTGAAGACAATCTTCAAGATTAGGCATCACAGTCATATGCAACAATCACGTCCTTGCCACGCACAATTATCTAAGGAATCCTTATATAACCTTTCAGAATTCCTCCAACTGTCCCAAATACATCCACCTCCCCAACAACAGATTTCCATGCTACAATGCTGTGCTTTACATTTGTTTGGGTTTTTTTTTTAACACAACAAACATCTCCCTTCCAGGTTCTATTCAACCCTTCACATTTTTTTTCCATTATAATCAAATACATTTTTTAAAAGTATCTTCCATTGACATGGCAAACAAAAAAAAAAATAAATCCCACGAAGACAGAAAAGATGGACAGTGTATAACTTATCCCAGAAAACTGTCTAATCAGTTTTTTAACACATGAACTTGCAAGTTAACAGAGCCCTTTTAAGGTTGAAAATGAGACCTTATTCTGTTTCATCAGTTACCATGGCCTCTGATGGTCTCTGTCAATTCATCTTAGACAACAAAAATGAACTCAGATATAAACACCTATAATGTGTTTTCTAAATCCTCCCCACGTATAACCAGATGAGGCATTAAAGCCATTTCAACCATTAATTTCCTCCACATAGTGACTTACAGTTAAGACAGCTCTCCACCACAAAACTCTTGCTGATTAAATTACATGTGCTCCCGTACTCTAAAGGTCTGCCCGAGGATTTTCATGAAGACACCAGAAGAGGCTGGTTCAGACATGCGCATCTCATATTGTCTAAAGAGTATTCTGGTTTCATGCATTTTTTATTATTATTTTTTTTTAAATCTATTTCCTCACCTCTGAAGCGAGGAATAGAGGACTATGTATTGTTCTGATTCAAAGTTCGTAGAATAGTTTCTAAGTAGTGGTTCTTTTTCAGAAATTATAAAAAGTTATACTCCTCTTTTCCTCTGAAGTAAGAAAGAACAAACACGCAAACGTTTCTTCTTAAAAGCCAGAAAATATATATGTATTTGGTTAAGAAGCAAAAAAGACCCTAGGTCTAATTTGTTCATCTTTTTAACAGGTTGTACTTGAAATCAGATAGTCCTGCAATGAATTGTAGTCTCCCATTTTTGAAAATTTGTAGTGTTCAATTGTTAATGAAATCACAAATTCAATGGCTCTGCCCTTCCAACCATTGAAAAACAGGAGAGATTAAAAACAGTCAGAAAACAACACATTTCTGTGCACCACACCAACAACTAAGAACACATTAAGTTTTAAGAACCATGGTGTTTATATCTACCTTTAGTTACTGTACTTGTAACATTTTCAGAAGCTCCACTGAAGTTTGTCAACTCTTTATTATTTTCAGTATCATTCCACTTTTTCTTTCCTACCAGAGATTGCTTATGACATGCTTTATGATGTTACATAATGGATGTTATCAATTTTTTGTATCTTTCACTTTACCTTATGCTCTTTCTACTGTTCAGTGCATTAAACTATACTGTTGTTCTCTAATTCAGCATCATTCTCCCTTACACAGGCTTTCAATTCCATACTTTAAACTATTTCTTGCCTTTTTAATATATCCACCTGTATCTTCCAAACTTGCTCAGCTTTATCCTTCAAATCTAAAGGCAGCAAAAAAGTTATATGAGGACAGAGACACAACAGTTACTGGTCATCATTTTCACCTTGAGGAGAAAACAGAAGTGGTAGGTTTCTTTAACTCTCCTTAGGGGCTAAGGAAGAAAAACAGAAGCAGCAGTAGAAGATAAAGACACAGACAATGCTTCTGCTGAAGTAGCAGCTTCCTCTACACCATGCCTTACTTATATTTCAGAAATGGGAGAGCAGAGGCACTGTTACACTCAGAACTTACAGTGGGAAATTCTTACTAAGCTTTTTCACAGCCTCCACGAACTTTCCTCAATTTCATTTAGCCTTATTTCGTTCCTGTTTACCTTGTTTCAAATACCTTTGAGACAGGGACCAGCATCATCAACAGCTTAAAGGTTACTTTAAGTTAGGTGTGGCAGTCAGATGCTATCCAGGAACAAGATTTAATTTCTTAAGATTTACCCGTGGAAAGAGTAAATATACTATAATTTTTCCACTGCTGCTTCCTCACCCCCCATTTTGTCTGCAACCTTACATGACCTATTTAATTCCTTGGTTTCCCACTCTTACATCTAATTTTGTAAGTGTCCTTTTTCAACTTTTTCTCCACTTCTTTCAACTGGAAGTATCTTCCTTTTATATTTCGGAAAACACTCCCAGAAGACTGCTTCATTTCTCCTCTTTCCCAAAACCAAATGGAGGCCTGATTTGAGTAGGCATAGGTTCAAACATAACTCATGAAGTACTCAACCTAGATCCATCAGTACCTTTCATTCAGAGCCATGACATAAAACAGCTTCATAAAAAAGACTGTTTTCTTCTATGGTCCTTACAACATATATTCATGACATTCTCCAGTGCTGCACATATGTTCAGATCTGAAACCTACCCAAAGTCTTCTCGTGACAGATGAACTTCACAATATATTAGGTCTTTCAGAGAAATAATGAACCTAGGCCACTCACTCATTCTGTCCCTTCTCTCCAAAAACAAAGACAATCATGACAACCTGTGCTTCCAAAATATATGTAATTCCTGTAAGAAAGTAAGGGAGCAAACCCTTCTGGTTCAACAAGAGTTTTATAAATATTCCTTACAGAAAAAGCATCACACTAAGTATGACCCACCCTAGTCTCCCAAAACCATTTCTCTTAAAGGACCTGTACAGCCCTTTTTGTGGGACCTCAAGGATGATCTTGTCCAACCTTTCAAGGTAAAGCATAACCTAGAGTAGAAGTCCCAACACCCTGTCCAGCCAAATCTTAAGGGCCCAATATTGGTAAATCTACCAGTTCTCTGGGAAAATTATTCCAATGGCTGACTGTTCTCCTTGTGAAAAATCATCAGCTTCTATCCAACTGGACTGTCCCTGAGAGTAACTTATGTTCATTACCCGTATTTTCCAAGTGACTCCTTGTAAAAAGGGAGTCTCCATCTTCATGGTACGTACTCATTAAATACTTGAACATGGTGATAAAGTCTCCCCTAAGCTTTCTTTTCTCAAGGGTGAGCAAACCCACTTTTCTCAGCCTTACCTCATTTGCAGACATTCCAGTCCTTTAATCATCTCTATGGCCCTTCTCTGGACCCTCTCCAGCCTGTCCACATCTTTTCCGTAGAGTGGGGACCAAAACTGAACACAACATTCCAAGCCTGACAAGCTCTAAGTAGAGTGGGATACTGAGATCTTTATTCTCAGGTGGTGACGCCCTTAATGTAGCCCAGCATCCTGTTGGCTTTGTCACAGCTGCACACTGTTCACTCATATTGAGCTCTTTATCCACCAGAACACCCAGAGCCCTCCCCACAGTGCTACCTCAAATCAAGTAGATCCCAGCCTGTGCTGCAGTCTTATGTTTTCCCAGGTGCAAAATCTTACATTTGTCTTCGTTGAACTTCATAAGGTTCTTGATAGCCAACCAACAGGGTGGATGTCCCTTCCAAAATGTCTACTTCCCCATTCAGTTTGGTATAATCTGCAAACTTGGTCAGGGTACACCTGATCTCATCTTCCAGATCACTTACAAAGATACTAAACAGTGCTGAGCCCAATAATGATCCCTAGGGGACCCCACCAGTGACAGGTTGCCAGTTTGAAAATGAACTATTCACCACCACCAGGCTGGCAGCCATTTCCCCACTCACCACACAGACCACTCATGTAGACCATAACATGTCATTTCTCCAGGAGAAACACGTGGGAAACTGCATCAAAAGCCCCGGAGAAATGCAAGCAGTGTCACTGCTTGTCCCACATCAACCACTCAGGTTACTTTTGTCACAGAAGGCAAACAGTTTTGTCAAGCACAATTTGCTCCTGGTGAATCTGTGCTGGCTTCTCCCAGTCATAGAATCATAGAATCGTTACGGTTGGAAAGGACC
>JBCJKH010018366.1:0-23607 GCA_039877255.1 Loriculus beryllinus | reverse complement strand
GTGAAGCTTTCCCTGCCCATTGCAGAGGAGTTGGAACTAGATGATCTTTAGGTCCTTTCCAACTCAACCATTCTGTGACTCTATGATTCTAAAATTAACCTTAAACATATTAAGTTCTAGCGAACCACACACACTTTTTCCCCAAAAGCCTTCAGGATCAAGGGAGTAGAAAAAAATATTAGTTGGTTTTTTTTTTAAATGAACCTTCAGTTATATTCCCTCTTTCACAGTGCAGTCTTTTCTGGTTTAGAGTTGGAGAATGGAAAAAAAAACCCAAAACACCAAAACAAACCTAAACCCAAATCTGAAATTGTTCCTTTAACACACATTTCAGGGTAACTCAAAGCAAGGGAATAGTTAAGCAGTCATTATAATTTACCATATGCAGAGAGGAACTGTTATAACTGTACATCTGGGCAGTGGGCTGAAGTGGCAGAGAATAAATAAAGGCCAGGGGATGTTTTATCCTCTCTCTTCCACACTCCTCAAGGACATGGCAGCTTGCATTAGAGGACAGCAGCAAGGCAAGCGCTCGCAGCTTGACAAAGCTTGCACATGAACTGCATCTAAAATTATATGTATGTATACATATGTATGTATATACATACGCACATATTTAGAAACGTCATCAAATAAACTGTCTGCAGGGTTTATTCCTCCAACAAAGGCACAGGCTGTCATTGCTGGGAGCCAGAAGCTAAATGCCATTACGACATAGACTCCGATCAGAACTTGCCAAGGCGCAGGAGCTGCACCCGAACTGTATAATGCTGGGACATAACCCTCTGTAAAGTTATCACATTACAGAGTTACCCTTACTGAATCAGCAATCCCCACGGTCACCCCTATGCAGTTGCCTGCCCTCCTGTGGGCATATGACACACTAGAGTCAGCTGGAAGAAAGTGAAAGAAAACAAAAAACCCAAAACCAAATGCACAAATCCTCATGAAAGCTAACATCTGCTGCGTGCTCAGGATGACTATGTATTCTACAGGCACAACTGCAAAACACCAGGAAATTTAAAGGGTATTATTACATGAACCACTCCTGTAACCAGTTCTGCATTTTTAAATTCTGTGGCAAAGTTAAGCACCATCAGTGGAACAGTACCTACAAGTAAAGCTGCCAAACGTTTCTCTTTTTATCAGCAAGTGAAGAGAAAGTTTTATTTGTTTAAAACTAAGCATTAATATTTTCCATCATGGGTGTGTTTCAGGCTGAAAGGATCTATGTTTCAGGAAAAACGTTATAGCTGTTTCTGAAAACCAGCGAGGGGAAAAAGCTGTTTTGACAATTTTTCAGATTTCCTACAACTGACCCTTTGAAAACCAGTATTTCCACGTTTTAGTGTGCAGACTTTGAAGCGATGTTTTCCTCTAGCCAGAGGAAAATCCACTCAAACCCACCCCCTAAAAGCAATGTTTGCATGCACTCGATAGCGGTTCACAGTCCTTGGCAGTATTCCCTCCACATTTTATCTATGCTGAGCAAGCTGTAGATGAAGGCTGAACGAAGTTCATTCTTCTCCCTTCCTCCCTCTGTACAGATGCTCATTCTTGCTGTTGTGAACTGCTGCACCTGAACTGAGACGAAGGACACTTAATCCCACCTCAGCTCAGCAAACGGATTACAGCTATGCAGACTGGAAAGGAAGGGGAGGTCCCAACCTTAACACATAAGGATCAGGAAATGCAATGATACTTACCTGACGCTACCGAGACGCAGCAAGTGGATGTAAAAACAGTATTAAAAGCAGAAGGACAAGGTGAGAACATGACATCTGAGACAGTACACAGCAGCAGAAGAAAGGAGAAGACCGACTACTGGGAAGAATGGCAAAAAGGTTATTGAGACCATAGTCTGGGATTAGGGAGGGAGGTGAAGACTCCGAAATATCACAAACATTCCCCTGAACCTTACTACTTATAACATCTTTCTACAGCAAATCCGTTACCAAAAGCAGAATGGTTCAGTTTTAAGGTTCAATAAGCCACATGGTTGCCAAAAGTGTTCCATGAAATGGAATTTATTTCCATCAACTTTCTGAAGAGGCCCCAGAAGTACTTGTGGCTGTATAGCTTTGTGACTGTATGCAACGTTATCTACTACAATTCTGTGCACAGGATTAACAAACCATTTTCTGGACAGCAAGTAAGGAAGAGTAAATTCCAAGCATATTCCATAAACAAAAAAATTATTAGGAAGGAGACTGTGGCTTCTTCATTTCAGGAACCTGAACAAGGCTGGAAAGTTTGGACAGCAAGACTGATCTGAATTAGGGAAGCAGAAACTCACCAGAAAGAACTGAATTTATCATAACTTTTCCACATGCTATATAATAGATACTTTTCATACAAATGCATGCTTTTGCCAAAGATTTCTCTCATTTTACCTTTGAACTGTGAAGATAGTCCAAAAACTAACCTAGCCAACAGTTCACATTTCAGGTAATTTGCAAACTGCGCACTGAGTTCATTAATACCGACAATTTAATGAACAACTCAGCCTTTGAATAGCCACATCGATCACAATTTTCAGCAATTAACCTCCATTTTCATAATCTGCTTACAAAAAACGGTATCCACACCTTGACACATGTGGAGTAATTGTAAATACACAGAGAGTCCAGAAGTACTTATGGCACCCCAGACTGCTTGAGTTCTTCTGGACTACGCTTTCTCCAGCTCTTACATGTATGTAAAAGGAGAGGCAAGAAGAGAGCAGGCCAGAACACACATGCCATCTACCATGAAGGCGGGACTGGGAAGGGGAAGCACGTGGCTCCTGAACATTAGAGCACATGAACAGTTCCCACTGCACAGCCATACGAGCCACCATCGGATGGTAACGATTATGATGGCCTCGCTTCATCTCCACAGGTGTGGTAGTGCTCACGAGTCAGAAACAAAGGCGGAGGGCAATGGGACTTGGAGGAGAAAGAGCGCTGCCTCCTTCCAAAATAATTCAGTTTGCTCATTTCCCCTCTCCTCTTGAAAGTTTGAAAAGGCTGCCTTGTCCTTATGAAGCATGATCTGTTAAACCCATCTATAACAATCTCGGAAAAAAAGATCTGAACCTGTTAATGCTCAGATTTATATGTAGAATGTTAAGTATCTTTTAAACATTTAGTAATACAAGACTCTCCACTGGACTTCTGTGTCTGTACTTTAAGTATTATGATATATAAAATGAAGTTCACAATCTAGTATTTTTGTCATGGGAATGGTTCTCAAGTTCCTGGGCTTAGCAGATGGTCGATAACAGATTTCACTATTTCCTGTTTTTCCCCCATTTTCTTGGATTTCAGCAACAGAATAGATCTTTTCCTGAGCAATCTGTTCAGTCTGATTGCGTGTCTTTTCTGAATTATATCCAGCACTTATTTTTCTTTTGTAGTTTCCCCCCCCACCCCATCTCCCTTCTCTGAACACTGAAAGTTTTCCCTTTGGTTTGTAGTTGCTGGACAGGAATGAAAGCAAATCTCAGATGAAGCAGACAAAACGCATGTTAACTTCTATACTGCTTTCCTCAAGTTGTCTTTATTTATGCAAATTATTCCCAGCAAGCCACTCACACAAACACTCACACACACTTCCTAACCTGTAGTTTCATTTTTACAGAATCATAATTCACTTCTGTCTTTGCTCCGCCACGTTTTCCTTCTTTCAGGATTCCTCTGCAGAGTTAATCCTAATTACCTCCATACGCACATTACAGATAAGTGCACTGTTCCTGTGTAACTAATTTCAAAATTCTCTAATTTGGAACAAATCTACCTACTACCTTCAAGGTACCTCCGCCCACAGAAAAGAGGACTCAGATGCTTTCCCTGTCGTTCAAGATGCTCCCTCAACGTCAAGTTACGTCCCCACTCAAGAGGTTCATTTTGACGCAGCGCCTGTTCCACGCCATGCAATGTAGATGTGATGGAGAGAAACACATTCAGCAGATGTATAAAAAGTCTGAACTGCTCTCGAGAACGGAGGCATATACACTGGCCTCCCTGCTGCCATAAAGGGAAATGCTCTCAGCAAAGCAACAAGAGGAAAATCCCAGGTTTGCTAGCTCTTTAAGCCAATGCAATAAATCAAAGACTTACATAACTTCTTTTTTCCACCTCCTAAAAATACATTCTTAGCTTGAAATATAATTATTAAAACTGAAAAATTAAAATGATGTTTCCATGGTTTTTACTAGCTCTTAGGCTGGAACATGGAGGCATTTGCAAGAAAGCCGCTCTCAGGAAGCAGGAAGGCAGTACAGGCAGCAGCATGCCACCAGGATGGAGGAAGATGCACAGTACCCAGGAGCTGACAACTGTGCAAACCAGTGCTCTGACCTTTATCTGAAATGCTGTGAGAGCAGAAGTGAAATTACTGTTCACCTATAGTGTTGGGGACCTACCTCCCTCACTGTGATGGTACAGTGGACATCAGTAAGGCCTGCATGGGTTTCAGAGGGGATGACCCACTCTGGACCACATGCTTACCCTGGCCAGGAGCAGGAGCTGTAGCCCAAAGGAGGTGCAGGCTCCCTGGTGCAGATGCTGCACCCGTGACAGAGATGCCCCTCTTGGCCCTGCACACCCTGCACTGCCCTGAGGGCCCTTGCAGGTCCCCATGAGTACATGCCAGCAGCCCACAAGGTCATCTCCAGCAACTCCTGCTCGCTGAGCGCAGATGGAGCTACTCCAAGAGCAGAAGACTATTTCTGGCTGGCAGTTTCAGGCTGCTGTTGCCTGTCCCAGTAGAGATGGGCCACGGCTCTCCGCTGCCAACCCTGAGAACAGGTGCTGTTCCTAAGGAGAACCAGCAGCAACCCTCACTGTCAGCACCAAGGGGATTTGTGCCCCCTTACCAGCAAGGAGAGATGTCAGCATTGCAACGCTAGACCTCCTTCATCTAGGGCACATCCGAAACCTTGAGGGTCTGCTTCTTGGATCAGAGGAGCTGCAATCTTTTTATAACTAGTTAAATGATGTCATATGCTCATTAGCTTTCCAGAGTCTATTTGGAAGGCAATTTTTTTTTCTTCATTCTCTTGTTCCTTTTTTTTTTTTCCCTTGACTGCTTAGTTTTTATTCAGCACGAGTGCTCTGCTCTGAAAATACTGCCAAAGGTTTTCCACATTCTCTGCACAGCCCTCTAACTGCATTGCAGAAAAATAAGACTCATATATACACATTCAACCTTGCTCCTCAAATGTCTTTAAAAGTTTCCTCTTTATAATTCAAGTTCCTACTGGAAAAAAAATAAGTTGACAATCTCCCCAGAAATACAATTCTGCACGTTCCTGTACCAAGCCAAACCCACAGAATTTACTGCCACAGAAAACACAAAAGTAAAATGAATGAAAAGAATATATCATTTTTTCCTCCAATCTCTGCTGGGTCACTGCAGTAATCCAGGAAAAGAAATCTTCTGAAATCAAAACCAACGCACTAGATTCAGCTACACTGCTTCAATGCATAAAAAGTGCCTACTCACATACAGCCTTTGTAAAATTAAAAGCAATTATAAAATGATATAGAAATTACTTGGTTCAGTCTGGGATTGAAAATATTAATCCTAGGTAGGAAGTTAGGAAAAACATAGTAATAAAATCGTCACTAGCCTATTTTGAAACTCTATTTAAACTCATTTGAGAGGGCTGCAGAGGTGCCCAATATGACTGTCTGAACATGTCATTACATGGCTTGCAAGCTGTATTTAGACAAATTAGAATACAAAGACACCCTAACATTTTTGATCATAACTGAACTGTCCAAACTGTGCAAGAGTAGCTTTCTTTCTGAGGTATTTTCTTAGTAAGTTAAAAATATATTTCTCTCACAGAACTCTTAATGAATGACAAGTCTGAACTTCATCTTTTCCCTATTTGCACAGAAGGAAAGAAAACAGCAGTCAGGTTATCTTCCTGTTATAGCACTGAAGTTCTTCCAATGCTCAGCAGAACTGGTTATGAAACTGGATGACACCCTACGGTTTGCTCAATCCTCCACCTTGCAAGGTAATCTCTTTCATAAATTCACAAGCCCTACTTCAAAACTAATCAAATATTTTGATCTTATGACTCCCATTCAAAGAGCTGTTTTGGAATGTTGCCTCTCCAATGACTAGAAAGCTTTTAATTTCCAAGTTAAATTCACACAACCCAAGCTATATGCACCCATCCTTCTATTCTTCTTCACCTTAAACAAACCCAAAACACTAAACCTTTTTAGAACAGTCACTGCTCCCTCATGAGTCCCAAAACATCCCTCCCATACATTCTCTTAGCCTTCCTTCCCCTCAGGTATTAGCTACTTTACCAGTCTCAAGTCCTGAAAGAGCTGGTTTTCTCACGAGTTTGCAAGTAGTATGGGATCTTCCTGAAGCACTGAATACTGTTATTAAACACAGCAGAACTCCTACCACATGGATCTTATTTTCAGAATGTTACTTGTATGTGGTCTAATGGTGTCCCAAGTCTTTCTTCACATTTTTGCAAAAACAGTACCGCTCTACTAAAATGCACTCCCTTAGCACAATGTCGAGTGTTATCATCAACACGCAAAAAGAACCAGAGTCACGCATAGACACGGAATTCCTAATTACAGAAGTGGGACAAAGCTCCAGGGTAGGAAATGCAAGATCATGCATTCAGTTCTTGACTCTTAGTTGTTGCCATAAGCTTGGGCAGGAGAAAATGGCAGAAGACAAAGACCAGTTGTTACCTACTAATAAGCATTCTCTGGCACAACTCATTTGTGTCTCCCTGTGAGACAGCCTTAATTCAACATATCTCTTTTTTTATTATTATTCCTCTCTAGTTTAAAGTCATGTATTTTCACTTTGACACTGAGGCTCTGGTACAATTACTTTTGGCAAACATTTTATTTCAATTACTTCACATCCACGTACTTTTCTGACAAATGTTATTTTAGTGCTCTGTGTACTACAGATCTCCGGTTTGTAGGCTTGCAGTTATGTGGATCAACATATTCCATTTCTCAAAGTTTAATATTTAATGGTAAAGGTTTCCCATATTTGATAATGAAATAAGCCATTACAGGAATCTGAAACGTCTGCCCCCAACCTGGGGCTGAATCCAAGAAGGGGTGGGTGCACTGAAGTCGGTGCAACGTGAAGCCAGCAAACATCTCTAAAACTTTGTCAGGATACAAATGGAAGACTAGTCCTAGGAATTATCACAACTATATTTTACTACTTCTTCAAAGATAAATTTCATCCTGTGGAACTTTCACTTCCAAAGAAATTCAGTAAAAAAAAGACCTTCTTTGGAGGTTACCTAAATTCATAACACGTGCAACCGTTTCACTTGCAAATGCTACTGACCTCAGCAAGAAACACAATATTTTATTAATTCTGTTCTCTAGTGAAGGAAGATGCATGAATCACACAGGAATTACTTCTCCAGTTATCCCTCTGTCCCATAGAAGCAAATATGTAATATACCAGGGTCTAAAATCAATGAAAAACACTGCAGGAACAAAGTTTTCAGACAGTGAATTCTGAACAGAGATAGTCTTCTAGTTGATAACCATTAGCTGTGCCCATGTCTTTTAAGAGATCTGGAGCAATAGACAGCTTAGGAAAAGCAGCAGTTTGAGATATTACCACCTGACTGACTAAATTAACCCACACCTGAGATTTGTACACAAGCACTCTTAAACACTATTAACAACTGAAGTTTAGCAATGGAAGTCCATGAGGAGCAGTATGTGAGTGGCAAAATGACCAGGTTCTAGTTTCCTGTTCATGATGGAAATCTGATCAGTGGAAACACCATTTTGCTTCAAATCAAAGTATATTCACTTCCTCTTTGGCACAGCATTTTCTTCTTCATATGACAGAATCACACAATCATTTACGCTGGAAAAGAACTTTAAGATCATCAAGTCCAACCACCAAGCCAACAATTCCAAGTCCACCACTCAACCACACACCTAAGTGCCACATCTACGCATCTTATAAATACCTACAGGGATGGTGACCCAACCACTTCCCTGGACAGCCTGTTCCAATGCTAAATAACACTTTTGGTGAAGAAATATCTCCTAATATTCAATCTAAACCTCCTAAAATATATTTGAGATTAGAAAAAAACATCAGCAACAACGAAGTGGCAATACAACATCTGAGTAGAAAGAAAAATATGGCTGAAGCACCAATATGCTGCAAAACTTCCTCAAAGACATTAATTTCTTTAGCAAACCCATGAAAACTCATACATTCATTGTATATAAAAAGCTGCACTACCTCACTTGGAATCAATGAAAGCAAGAATACATTTTGGAGAAAGCAACTTTTGCAGCATAGCAAACTTGGTGAACTTCAACCTTGGATTTCCATCTTTTGTTGCAAGGACAGAACCAGCCAGCTGCGCAAGACTCAGTCCAAACAGCAAACCGGCACAGGATACAGGCTGCTCAATCTTTATGGCTGGTTTTAAATAAGTGACATTAAAGAAGTTTTTCTCTATGAAAGGGAAAGGACAACTGCTCATGGTACATTTCAAGGCAAACAAAATCCCCACACAACAGGGACTGATTTCATATATACATATATGTATACATACACATATATACACACACACCCCCTCTGTACCATGGGGTTTTTATTACTGTCAGACAAGCAGGAAAATGTTATGCCCCACTTTCTACAAACCAGTAGCTATTTTCTAAACTATTCAAAGCAAATATTTATGTTTCCTTGAGAAAGTTTCTGCAATATTCCGGAAAGAAAAGAAGCAGCAAATCAAAACTGAATTCATGAATACAAAACAATTCCTGGAGAGGCACGTTCTCCTTCCCCCAACTCTTTTTTTTTTTTTTTAAACCAGATTTGTAATGGGGCCATTTGGCATTTTTTAGTATGAAATATTATAATCAGCTCCTTCTCTCTGTCATACACCACTGTCACCCTGATGTATTTTTCTCACAGAACCATCACTTTTGGGACTACTCTATCATAAGAGCCACCACATTACGTTTGACAATCTGTACTAGATAAAATGAAGGGCACCCAAACAGGGACAAGGTCATTCAGACTTCTGGATCTTTATGAAGAGCATATAAATTGTGTGTTAAGTATAAAAAATGTACTGAAAAAAATCAAGATTGCATGAAAAGGGCTTTAAGTTGGTATGATCAGAGATAAAATTAGCAAGAGTAGTATCTCTGCCAAGTGCTATAAAACGATGATGTAATAATTTTACCCTTTCAAGCTAGCACATGTATGGAAGTGATTAAAATGTTTCCTTTTTAACATTAAAGAGAAAACTGCAACAGAGAATATTAAGTAACTTCTTGAAGTTTAGGCATAGAAAGGAGCAATACAAATGCAACCACTTGTATTTCACAGACTACATGAAGCAGTAAGGTCTCTTTGTTTTTTCTTGCCTAAAATCCACAGTCAACTGTTTTGCACCAAAATGAGTATGGCACGTGTTTTCTGGTTGCATCTCCAGCTGAGGATTAAGTTGACTAATCAGAAGGACACCATACTGCATGTAACAGCTCTGGTACTACAAACTGCTGCTGCGGCACACAAAGCAATGCTTACAATGCTGCTGCGGCACACAAAGCAATGCTTACAATACTAACATTCTCCCCACCCTTTCCTCAACTGGTAATACGCCAGTCATAGAACCACAGAATGTTTTGGGTTGGAAGGGACCTGAAAGCTCGTCTAGTTCCAACCCCCTGCCACGGGGGACATCTTCCACTAGACCAGGTTGCTCAAAGTCCTGCCCAACCTGGCCTCGAACACTGCCAGGGATGGGGTAGCCCAACTTCTCTGGGCAACCGCTGCCTCACCACACTCCTAAGTGAAGAATACCAGGAGTTTGGCTGAAAGGGAAAATGGAACAAAAAGCCTTACTTTAAAGGACAAGTTTTTATACAAAAAGTATTACTGAAATAGGGTGAGATAATTCACATCGTCCAAATATTGAAGCTATGGGTTCTACCCTTCCTAAAAACGTTATGAGACACATGCATGAAATCTCGTCAGAAAATGATTACATATGCAGATGACTCAGTTGCTTACTTGATCTCGCACGTGGATAGATCTGCAGGCTAACTTTTCGTAGCACAGGAAGCCCTGACAGGAGTCTGTGATCGGGTAGTGGTAGAGATGGATACCATTGACTAAGCAGCTATCAAATAAATTTAAAGAATTATGCCACAAACATAACTCTTAGTTTTGAAGATACATTTGAAGGTACTCCCACAGCCTGTAACAAGTTGTCTGTGCTCCTAAATGCACAGGTTGCCTTCCAATGCAAAAATAAAGCAACTAAGCTACTGCGCCAGCAATTGTCTCTAAAGAACCACCACCACTGTCTAGGCACATTCGCACGAGACAACACTCAGCTCAGCTGCCATCCTGGTTGCTGCCTGTCCAAAATAAAATATTAAGGGGACAGAAAACAGGCTTTACAGATGCCACTAACCCCACTGGTGATTATATCCCCTTAGCGCTCAAATTTCTGCAGGTATCCATGCCCAGACGATGCCAAGCTGCTTGGTCCTCTTTTTCATCTAAATCCAATTGGGAATCCCAATTACTTAATGCAGGGTCATGTCCAACCCAGTAAGTTTCTTCAGAATTGGCGAGACTTTCTCCAGCAAGCATGGTGCTCATTCTGCCTGTGGTCAAGCCATGACAGATGGAAAATCACATCTGAATTAGTCGCAGAGGGACTCCAATCCACAGCTCTACTTTGCAAAAAACCAACCCAGGATTTGGGTAAAAGACCATCCTAGTTTGGTAACAAGTAAGAGGCCACAGCAAAAAATTAAGAATAGAGTGAAAATGGCAACAAAAACATATAGGAAATTCATCAAGAAAAATAAACATGTTAGCCAATTTTCCCCAAATGATATGGTTTACGAACAAAACTGACAACAAGAATAGAAAGCCCAGAGAAACACCAAAGGAACAGACCTATTGCTAGGTAACTGTTAACCATTATGCACAGAGGACAGACAGGCCCAACAGAAAGCAGCAGATTACTTAGATCCACAATGACAGCTTGCTTCATAGGAGGGCAATTAATAATTTCCAGCCAATTGGTTATTTAAGCATCCTCCTAATTTATGTCTATTAGGGATATGCATATTTAGATTAGCATGCCTGAGTAGGCCATAACAAGCCCATATTCAGGAGTTTGACTGAATAACAGATCTGCCCCAAAGAATATTAGTTTTTATAGAAGTTTTGGGAAAAGCCAATGAAATAGAAATAAATGCAGTGAAAAGCTTCCAGGCTTGGTGGAAGACAAACCTGAACACACATGCGCAAAACCCGTTACCGATGTAGGCAGAGTTTAATTGACAGAAGTTCATGCAAAAAACACGGACTCAAGATTTCTGCAGAATGTGTTTTTTTCAGTCTCAAGACATTTTAACTTGGATTGTCAGTGTACGAAACGGAAAAAGTACACAGAAAACTGATTAATACTAAGCTGCCATCTCCACAAGCAGCTGCAGGTGAAGGAACACCACTGCATCCAGCTCTGCAGGACTCAAGTCTAAGCTTGGCACCGTACTGTACTTACTTTCAAATCATTAATATTTTTCTGGATATTTGATTAGTATTGCATTTAAAGACTGGCAGAGGACACAGCATTACTATAGTAGTGCTCTGGACCGGTAACCCCATTCAACAAAGACTTTCTAAATTTTGCCTTTTGATACCAATATAGAAAGGAGTGCCACTCATGGGACATTCTCTCCCCTTTTTTGCTGCTATCTTTGCTTTAGGGTGGCTGAAACCATACACAGCAACCCAACAGAAGCTCGCCATGAACTGCTGGAGTAAACCAGACCATGGTAATCTTCAGACAAATTTTTCTGGAGTACTCAATTATGGAATGAACAAAAGCAAACTAACAAACAAACAAACATGCAAGACACAGCTTAAATGTCCGTAAGCAAATACATTTGTGGGAAAGGTGCAGAGAAAAATTATTTGCGGACTGAAGATAACAGAAAATATAGAGTGACTGTGCAAACTAAAAGGACTTTAAAAAGCTTTTAAATAAGCATCTGGGAATCAGGAGAAAAGCTTTTAACAGGTAGGGTTGTAAACAAGAGAAGCTGAGAAGGGAAGCTGTAAATCCTCCATTTTTTTATTATACTGTAAAAAGACACATATGGTTTTATTCAGAAGATACCTCACCTAAAGAACTTGTGCTTTTGTTAAGCATGTGGTGCTGAGTTCAGTGCTGCACTGTGGTGAGATAAGCAGGCTAAAATTCAGCAGTTGGGATGGGAAAACCTATGGTTGGGCTCCCAAATACCTTGTGCCAGCAGCTTGGCCTTTGATCTCTCCCTTCAAAAGGTTGACACCTCCTGGTCTCATAGCCTTGTTTAAATGTTAGAATACCATCTCAGTTACTTTACTTTTAACTGCTAACACCACAGACACAACAGCTTTTTCTGGTGTAAACTGTATGCATAGACTAATTTTCCTCCAACGAAAGGAAAAAAAAAAAAAGACTCCTAATTTATTATTTGATTCATTTCTGGCCACAAGATGAATAAAGCCAAATGAATGCTATTTCTACAGTCCTCATGCTTGAAGAGTCATATTTCAGGATGATATCTAATATTAATTTAATATTCATAAAACTGATCTTATGTAAGTTACAGAACATTTATTCAGAGAAAAAAAATTTTGCTCAACTTTCATTATTACTCAGTTTTTCAAAGACAGTGTTAAGAAACTTGCTAGAAATTAGCTTATTTCACAACACTAAAAAGAAATGGAATTGTAGACTAAGGCCTCCAGTATAGCAGAATGCACATTATTGGCAGAGCTGCAGTGAATCCTCCACTCAAAATAACATAGTTTTGTATCACCAGCAGCAGAAACAGTTTTCATAAGCATTCACTTAAATGGACACTATAGGTAGGAAACTATGCCTGGCTATCTCAAGCATAATTTACAGCAGAAAGGTACCAAAGCTTCAAGTTAGATTTCCTCAATGATGGCCTTCTTGTTGGACTTGCAAGCATCTTAGCCAAGTCTCACTATGTCTTCTCTCTCTAATATCTAAAATTTGATCTATACTAAATATCTATATGTAAATATTTAAAAACTTGCACTGTACTATCTCCTCCTAATTTTCTCCTGGTTCCTCCAGATGTCACAATGATGTTTCAGAGAAGTAAGGCACTGTCATACCAAGGAAGTAATTTCAATGAAAAATGCTTCATGAATGTACTACAGCTTTTGATGCTGAACCACTGACATTTCATACAGCCGTGCTCAAAGCAATCACCAGCTTGCAGTTGTACCTATCACACCCATATGCAGGTCCTCAGTTTGCAAACATCTGTTCAGTAAATGGGATCAAAATACAAATATTAACCCATTAGTGACAGATCTCTAAGTAAGAATCCACAAGCTTCCCACAAAACTAATATCCCACAAACAACCAGCAACCCTTTCTTCTGTAGCCTGCCAGCAGCTCCTGCAAACTACAGTGGGTTAAAATCCCCCACTGCATGGCTAAGATCAGTTGGTGTTGGGGCATCAGCAAGCAATACTCACAGCCAGTGGATATTCGCCATTGTAAAAAGAATATTTCAGTGCTAATCGCTAATTTGAAACTAACACTTCCCCAAAATAAAGCATTAAATAAGCACACATAGTACAATCTCAGAAGCCTCATTTAGGGAAAAAGCATCTTGAACCAAACAGGTCAGCTTTCTATGGGCACCACAAGTAACATCACTCACAAGTATATTCAGATACATAAATAACCACAGAAACATCTTATCTTTTATTCTTGCAGACCAACGTCACTATGGGACAAATGAAATACCATTTTTCACATCAAGAAATCTGATAATCTGGTTCCAGATACCTGTTCAAACGAATCTATACTGAAGTCAACAGGGACACAGTGGGTCTCGGTCAGCATAATTTGAAGACCAGAGGGCTGCCCAAATGTGACCTGGGTAAGGCTCATATAAAGAATTTGTATTCCTGATGAAGCACCACCAACTGCAGGAAGGAAACTTGACTTTCTGACCTCAGAATCAGATTGCAGCAAGATAAAATATCTTCCAACTAGCTGAAGCAAGAGGAAGTTAAGCAAAAGAAACAACTACTATCATATTTGGTTTATAGAGTGAGCTCGATAGAAACCCATAACACTAAATGGTAAAAGGAGCCTAGAACCAAAGAGCAAAGCATTTTGAGCACAGAGGGTGCAATCTACGCGCTGAGCTTGTATCACCTCCTTCATTAGCAGACCCACCACAGACTCCTTAACACCAAAATCTTCCACTGCTCATGGGTTTTGAAAAACCTCAATTCCACATGGCAGAGGTGGAAATCTGAGAAGCGTTTAGCGAAATTAGGAAAGAGAAGGTGCTTGTGCACGCCCACCTCCTGCAACAGGCTCCTTCCATTCAGCAGAGGAGAGCACATCCCAGCCCCACGGCAATGCCACTGGGGCAGGCAGGCAACACCACAGAAAAGCACATTGCTGCAGCATCGTGGGCTGAGCAGGGAAAGAGCCTCACCTTTGGCTCTTTGCAGCACAGGAATGAACAGCCCCATGAATTTAAAATGCAAAAGCTCTGGTTTGAAAAAGCAAGAATCCTTTCTCTTTGCATTAAATTACATCTTTCCTCAAAAATCTGCATGTTGCATCCCCATTGAGCTCCAAGTCACGATGCTGACAGATCACCTTAGGTGATTGAGGCAGCAACAGAAAACTTAAGTCTGAATGCACGCTGCTTTTTTTCCTTTATTTTTTAATATAAAATATATAAGCCTTTGAAAGATGGTTTTAAGTTGGAAAACTAATTTGAAGATGTTGTTCCATACCATAAGCATTCCAATATTCAGCTTTTCATTTATCAAAAAACAAAACCAAAAAAAAAAACCCCACAAAACAAAAGACCGACAGATTGCATCTTCTCATTTGCTTTCTTCAGCTGTTAAAATTTGGGAATGGAGAGAAATACAGGCCACCTCCATATACCTCAATGGCTAAGGAGAACTTGCTGTAGAAAAGATCAGAATGATGAAAAAGAGTCTTTCAAAAAAATTATAAGGAGAGGAACCATTAAAAGAGAGAAAGTTATTTCGGAATACAACTCAAGTCTAATCTTGTTGTGACCTAGACAAGAATTCCTACTGCCTCAATGCAAACTATTCCCTACTGCACAGTATGAGCAGTCTCAAAGATTTTCGTTTACATATTTATAAGAAATACAATTGACATATTTTGCCTATTGACTGCTATCAGTTGGTCATACACAGAAAAACAAAGTAAAAGGTGAGTAGTGGGCACGTGATGTATTTCTACGAAAGCCTTAGGAAGCTGAGAAGGCACAGGACAGCAGCAGTGCTCTCTTCAGAGCTATAAAAATCTTTAAGCAGCACAAGTTTAAGTTTCGCTGTGCCAGCAAATATACTTCAGAGATGCATGTTTAGGAGATCCAGGCATATGCCAAAACACTACCCTGAAACTGCGAAGGTAATAGCTACCCACTACACATTTTCTGCAGATACTCGGGCTTAGCAGGGTGGTTACAAATCTCCAATGCCCATTGGTCACAGGAAACAAGTCCACACCATTAACAATATTAATTAATATATTCTCTACCCCTTTCATATATTGAAGATTAGAATAAACAAAAGTTGCAATTGACATTTCCAAAGTCTTACAGCACCATTCACTTAGCTTTCCTAGGTGCTTCAACCCTAACCCCACAACAACTGATCCTTGAAAAGCCCTTCAACTCCAGCAGTAAAGCACCAACTACTGCCTTCTAAGCCAAGCAGGTGTTTTATATGTAAAAACCTGCTTCAGATTGCAGAAAGAAGACCTTGCAAATAACGGATGATGAAGCAGGAGGCTGTACAAATATCAGCTTTTGCTTTGTGGCATGCTCTTGTATTTCTTCTGGAGTTTTAGTGGCAGAACTGCAGCAGCTCACAAGGGTTTGCCAAAACCTGGACCACAGTCACATTCTGCTAAGAATGGCACACGTGCAAGAAAAACATTTCTGTATCTCTGTGCAACTAACTCCTCCATAAGGTAGACTTCATCAAAAAATGAAATAAAATGAACCGATACAGCTTTTTGGCGTATTTCAAAATTTGACCTTGCTTGCAGTATAAAACTCGTAACACTTTTTAACAAACAATAGTCTTTAAAAATATTTTCCATGGATTTGCTGCTCATTATAAATAAAGAAAACTACCTGTAAGCTCATGAAAAAGACAAAACCACCAGAAATATTTTTTTCAATGGAAAATACATCCAAATACAGCTTTGAGAAAAGGCAAGACAAAACAACTAAAAGTGCTTCCTGGCCAGAAAATCGAGTCAGCTTCCATTATCCTGGACCTGAATCCCCCATCTTTCCTTCAGCATTTTCTCCTTGCTCTCAACCCAAAGGTCTGATTCTTAATGTGGAAAAGGGCAGAAGAAAACTGTTGCAAAGTTATTAAATATTGCAAAGCATGGCACAACTGGAATGGCAAGGATGAACGGCTGTAGATTGCTTAGCGGATGATGTACAGGGACAGCGTGGGGCCTTTATAGGATTTCATTGCTTATCTCAATCTAAGCAATCGAGACAAACATTAGCTGTATTCGATAAAGATCACAAACACCCTCCACTCCCATCCTTCCCAAAATACACAATAACAATCCAGTATGACCATCTCCGCCAGATCCAAGTTATTGTATGCTACGGAGAAAAAGCCAAGCTGCTGCTTTACCTTTTTACCCAGTGACTTGTTAACTGGAATTTAAGTGCTACAAGCAATAGCACTACTTGATATCCCCGTATACTTCAGCACCAATTTTCTAACTCAGTAAATATAACACTCAATATGCAGAAAATTTATTGCAGGCCCCACCCTGGTAAGGTACCAATTCTCACAGTATAATAATTAGTGGTCATGCATGAGCAAGAAAGATCAAGTCCAATCCTGTAAACCATACACACTGCTTTACCAGATGCAGCTCTGTAAAACTCGGAACAGTTCTGAGACAGAACTACTGAAGACATAATTAGAGATGCAAATGTTAACTTGGAACTTTGAAGAATACTATACATTGCATTGCAAAATTATCAAGAAAAACAACTTAGTTAAGTGTAGCAGGAAAGGCAGCTCCCAACTACGCTTCTCACCCTGGTACATACGTGAAAAAACAGGAGCCAACAGAAAGTTCTGCTAGGAGCGTTAAAAAGTAAGAAAGGTAAAGTACAACTCATCATTACTGTGAATAAAACAATAAGGCTTGTTTAACTTTACTGGAACAAGCAAAGAAAGGTATCAATAGTCTTACCAAAAACTGCAGAACTGCTGCTAACAATGGAGGGGGCATGGAGGCAAAAAAAAAGGCAGCAGAGACATAAAACAGGTATTTTTTGTTCTGTATCTAAAGTGTTAGACAATGGCTATTAGCACTTAACTCTTTGAGACCACAAGGTTCAAATAACTTGTAACAAAAAAAATACAAAAACCAAAAAACAAACCACAACACCCAAGAGATTTATCGAAGTTAGTAACACTCCTTTTTAGAGAAAGTCCTGGACTACTAGGGACATTCCAAAAGTCTGGAAGAAAACTAGGGTTGCTGCAATACTTAAAATGAGTAATTGGAGAGATTAACTTTATGATAGCCTGTCATCTGGATACTGAGCCCATACAAAATAACGAGAAATTTGATTTAGGATTTTATTAATAAAAGACTTTAATTAATAAGCATCAAGTAATTAAAGCAATTAATATCAAACAAGCTCATGGAAAGTAAGTCCTGTCAAACTAATTAATTTTTTTTTTCTTGATAGAACTTTAGTTTTTCAATTGTTTTTAGCTGCAAAGACAAGCATTGATGAGATAATGCTACTTCTGCACGGAACTTGACTCAGTTCCGCACAACATCTTGATTAAGGAACTAGGAAGATAAAAAAAAGCGCATTAGCAAACACTAAAGCAGACCGGGAGGTGATGGACAAGCCTGAAAACGCAGCTGTAATAGACACCACCTCCAAGGAGCTCTGCTTCAACAGGGTCTCTTCAGATCTGGTTATTTACACCATGGGAGGGAGACTCATGGAGCTCACTCGCTCTATTGGACTTAGCCCAGAGCAGCTTCGCCAGCCTCTAAGCATCTATGGGAAGAGTAAAAATTTGATTACAGAAATGCCTTTTACTAGCATAGCGAAAATTCTGTGTCTGGAAGGTAGAAAAATTTTCAGAGTAAAACTGATGCACATTTTGCTTTCCTTCAACAAGCTTAAAAGAAGTTGTTTCTCATGCACTGGCACAGATCGTAAGCCACCAAGGCTTGGACTCAGCAGCTTTCTCTTTGCTTTGGTGTGTTTTTTGCATATATATCCCCAGTATTGTGAGGCACTCGGCAGTAGCTAAGCGTTTGTCCAGAAAATTCAATTTGCTAAAAAAAGAAAAAAGAAAAAACAAAAAAAACCCAGCTGAAAATAAAAGACAATTCCCTTTTGCTTCTGCAACTGCATGTAATTGCCATTCTTATTTTCACAATATCCTCTGAACATACCTCAAAAGAAAATACTGACCGAATTAAATATTAACTACCCAAATTCATCAGAATAAAAAACCTCAGTAGCTTCCACCTTTGTGCATCTTGTCGCACCATTCCCACTTCTCCTTAAGTGAGAAGCTAAATATCTTTCCTGAAATACAAAGATTGCTTACAGTTTAGTGTTTGATAGTGATGGGAACCATCCTGAAATCTTGCTTTTGCAATGATATCCAAGACCTCCCTCCTTTCCCTGCTTTGTGTGGAAGCAGAGACACAATTTCTTCATTTAGATGTAAACCTTTCCTGCTCTCCTCCTCAATTAAAAAAAAATCCCAAACCTAACAGCTTGGAAGAGAGGGTTTGGAGAATCAACAAAGCCCCAAATGGACTTCTGGATTCCAACTAACTTGTGATTTTCAAGTGGCAACATGGTGACTTTTGAGTAAGAAGATTAAACACTCAAAACCAAACCTGATAGGAAAGAAGCCAAGACAAACTGAAAAACCTAACAGTCAGAAATAAGGCAGAAACTACACTGCAAAATTCAAAAGAAGCTTGAGAAATCCATATGCCAAATTACTGCACGAGGGTTAAAACAAAGTAAATGAGACCCTCTGCAACTGCTTGAATATGCTGGTTTTCTAACTCTATGCTTGTTACCTGCTGGATAAGTGCATGTCTGTCTTTCTCCTGCATTTTTTGAGTTCCAAAAGTGTGACTAAATACCAACATAAATAGTAGCAAATTATACATTGTCAGAGTGTCTAAGCAGTATAATAGAACCCCCGCTAAAATGCAACCTCCTCAGACTTTTATTTTATTATGCTTCCTTGTTATGCATATTTTTGAAGTTAAAGATCTCTGGGAATAACAAAACTGTTCTCAATACATACAGAACTTGCATTCTAGGTATACCAGCAACAGTTAAAGCAATACTGTCTCTAATACTTTTCCAACACCGAAAGGTATCTTGGAAAAGGAGTTCTAAGTACACTTAAGTCATCTTGAAAGCTACTATCACAGCTAAAAGGTAGCATAGCATCACTGAATCATCTGGGTTGGAAGGACCTTAAAGCTCATCTAGTTCCACCCCCCCCCCCGCCATGGGTAAGAACCTTCCACTAGACCAGGTTGCTCCAAGCCCCATCCAGCCTGGTGCTGAATACTACCAGGGATGCGGCAGCCATGGCTTCTCTTGGCAACCTGTGCCAGCGCTTTACCACCTTCATAGTGAAGAACAACCTCCTAATATCTAATCTAAATCTACTTTCAGTTAAAAGCCATTCCCCCTTCTCCTATCACTACACAGCCTTGTAAAAAGTCTCTTTACAGATTTCTTGTAGACCCCCTTTAGGTACTGGAAAGCTGCTTTAAGGTCTCCACGGAGCTGAACAAGTCCAGCTCTCAGCCTGCCTTCAACTCTCTCAGCCTGCTCCAGCCCTCAGAGCATCTTCATGGCCAGACTCACTCTAAAACATTCATCTCCTTCTTGGGGGCCTGATTACAGTACTGCAGGTAGGGTCTCACAAGAGCAGAGCAGAGGGGTACAAACACCTCCCTCCACCTCCTGGTCAAGCTTCTTTTGATGTGGCTCAGCATACTTTCTGGGCTGCAAGTGCTTCACTGCCTGGTTAGGGCGAGCTTCTTGTCAACCAACACCACCAAATCCTTCTCAGGATGCTCTCAATCCATTCCCCACTTAAGTCTGTATTTGTTCTTGGGATTACACCAACCCATGTGCAGGACCTTGCACATGTGAATGATATGGGCTCACCTCTCAAGCCCATCAACATCTGTGTGGATGGCTTCCCTTCCTTCCAGTATGTCGAATGCACCATGCAAATCCTTTTTCCCTACACAATGAACAGTATACAGCGAAGCCTACTCGACCTTTTCACAGTTTTATTTCTAGGTGGAAGTGAAACTAAATTAGAATGCCAAAAATAATTACGATTTCAGAGACTTCCGCCAAATACACAGGTGCTGTACAAACCTATTGACATTACTATTTCAACAAAACACATTTCTGATATACTTTTCGAGCATAACTAAAACACTAAGGATGCATGTGGGAAATTCCACATACCAGGCAAGAAGAAATGGTTTTGGATCTACTCTGATTTCAAACTATATGAGTTGCTCCATCAAGTAAGAAATTACCAACTCATACAAACCTTACACGACAAAACCACTTTGTTTCTTGGTCTCAAAGCAACCAGAGAGGAAGAGTTCTGCAGTCAGCCTGCTGGATGCCTACAATCTTGATCAAAATTAGCAGAGCTGAAAAAAGTTAAGTAACGTTTAGGCATATGTTCTACCAGCAGCAAAAATACCCATTTTATTGCAGCTCTAGAATGGGGAGAAAAACAAATGATGAAGTACTGTTATACAAAGTTACCAAAAAGAAGCCATTCTCCCTGCAAAGTCAAATGCGTAGCAACAGCGGATGGATCTACAAGGACATCCATGCAAGAACATTTCACAAAACCATCATGAAAACAAAATGTATAAGAACAAAATTTTAAATACACAGCTCTAGCTTCTCTGGACAAACAAATCCTATTGGAATCTCTATCACTTAAAAGAATAAAAATATTACAACTCAATTATGGCCCGAGTTCACTGCATTCAGGCTTTGCTCCCTCTATAAACATCTTTTAGCCAGAGGTTGACCTCAAACTAGCCCCTACAAATTAGGACATAGCCAGAAGGACACATTCTAACACAAAATGAACAGATATCTTTTATGCAGACTGAGAAGGAAGACAAGAAAACACAATTAAAATCAAGCAGTTCAGAAACAGAATCCCTCCTTCTGACAAGGTAACAGCTTCTACCTTGGAATATCCACTAAAAAAAAAAAAAACAACCCACCCCCCAAAAAAACCCCACAACACCATAAGGAAAGAATACAAAGAAGAAAAAAAAACAACCCAACAAAGTGAAGAAAACAAAACAAAACCCCATCCCCTAAACCAATAACCACAACAAAAACCCAAATGCCTACATGCTGTTTGGAAGAATGAGAAAATTATATTATTCTTCCCCTATAAAACTCCAAATTTTGAAGAAGAAATTAATCTCATTCTTTGCTACATAAAGTTCCTATTTTGACACCTTATATATTTCTACTATATGGAACTGATTTAAATGAACACTAATTACATGAAAGAAAACTGAAACCTCTCTGAAGTTGAATGCAACTTACATGACAGACAGAAAAAAAGCAGAAACAACTGAATCATGCAATTATTAAATTTATCACCCACAGTACTGGATTGTCCAATAAAAAGGTCTGTAAAGATATTCATTACATCTGGGACTAGAAGATCTCCTTGGTACAGTTCACTGTAAAAATAACATACCAGAACAAATGCCTGGGCCTAAGGATCTATCGAACTAAGACAATGAAATTCCCTACTTGCTTAGATCTGTGGAACTTTCAGATTTCTATTTTCGTCAAAATATTAGCAGCTAATGAGCACATCTGCCTTTCCTCATTGATTCAGACATGCCTACTTACTTCTTACAAGTAAGAAGTTACTTACAAGTGAGTTATTTCATCAGTCTGAAGGAAATACTCCAATTCAGAGCCTTCTATACACAAGAAAAAAAAAATCTTAATGTCAGACTTTCAGGATAGATATTCAACTCTAAGACAATTCATGAAAGCAAAAGTAACACTTGTCCCTCATTGAGAGCAAGATGCTTATCATCAAAAGAACTGCGCCTAACTACCTGCTGTAAAAACTGGTATTATTCAAATCTCCATAAGCACCTAGTGAAATGGAAAAAAATCAGTACTTAGCATTGAAAGATTCCACAAAGAAAAATATTCTTATTCACAATACAATTCAGAATTTGGTCTTCAAGTTATGACTTTACTAAAATATTGAAAACATTAAGATCGCATAATTTCAGATTTTTGTGTAACAGCATTTAATGACTGTAAATAGACAACCTGATAAATTAACCTACTCCAAGTATCACTGAGATGTCAATTACTAAAAATATTATTACTGTTCACTAAAGCAGGAGCTACTATGCAAAGCAAGCTGAAGATTTTTAAGATCCTTCCTAAAACCAAGAAATGGATTGAATTCTAGAATTCTTACCTGGCAGATTAACTGTTGATTCACTGCCACCCATGGCAGTCACAGCCTGGCTCTAGCTCATTATTCACAAGGTAGTAAAGTTTAATTGCATCTGCAGTACCTAGAAATTTACCCATGCCTTCCTGATTTGTCATCTAGTAGGACTATGCTCTTTTCTGGAGAGATCAACATCCCCAGGTGATACCAAGACACTCAGGTTAGTTTTCCAGCTATCCAGCTGATTCGGACATCAAGCAACATGCCTATGATTAAACAGTGGAGTACTTCACATTGCATTTAGTCTTCACATAAAATCAACAGAGATCATAACTGTCTTGCTGAGCGTGGTATATGAAGCTACAAATACACAGTGTATCAGCATATACTTTTGAGTATTCGTGTACATCTCAGAAAACAGAAAAGATAGTTTAAGACTTATAAAAATGTTTTCTACTCATGAATGAGTAGTCAAGTGGACAGTAACTCCCTGCCTTAATTTGTTCTATACTATTCAACATGATTCATAAAAATTTCAGAATACTTTGCCTCACCGATTTTGGATGTGCTGCATATTTTTACTCACAGAAATACTTCATCTATGAGTGAATGTCACATATATTCAAACACCATCATTAAATTTTTTTATTTTGTAGTGGTAACTTAGCACTAGTCATACTAAACCAGTAAAACTGCAATTAGTCTTAGCATTTTGCTGTAGGTACTGTATTTTCTTGCATATTCTCTCAGCCTAATCGTATACTGGATTGTTATATATTACTTACCTTTGGCAAACTTTCTGTTATCTGTATCTACAGCAATAAAGAGAGTTAACTTAGAAATCATCTGCAAGCCCCAAATGGCCAACCATTCCCACTTCAAAGCCTTTTGGAGAGGATTCTAAGGTTATTCTAAGCCTCTAAACTTGCTGACCTTATAGATAGGAATTCAAAATTATTCTTC
>JBCJKH010018365.1:11441-25356 GCA_039877255.1 Loriculus beryllinus | reverse complement strand
ACATGCGAGGAGCAAGAGCTATGAGGGTAGCACCGTTTTAAAGCTCGCATGGTACTACATCTGTCCAGCATTAGATTGGCTTGGTCCTGCTGTGTAAATCTTTCTTGTAAATACTGTGATAGCAGAGTTCAACAAAATTTATAAGCTTTGCATATGGATTTACAATCTCTTTGTAAAAACCCGGTCTTGATTTCTTTACAGCTAATGAAAAAAAAAAAAAAAAGAAAAATAGCAGTTACAAGTGCTAATTTGGTAAATGTTTGTTGGCTGTGTGTAATTTTGAACATCTGATCTTTGATAACCTTGTAAAAATATGCACTCAATTTTTTCTAAATTTCAATAATTAGCAGCAATATCTATAAAGCATAAAAATTAATACTCCTTCCAAATGTGAACTGCAGATACTTTAACTTTGGGTAGTACTTTGTTTTCTGCATAGTAAACTTTTTAAAGTGTTTCCAAGCTTTTTTCTGTAATGACTTTTTCTGGCAGTGATCTCTACAAGCTAACTACATTGTGTATGCATTTGGTTTGATTTCTGTTCAAAACTAATTGGTGTGTGCAGCTGACACCTTTACCATGCAAATTTTTGCATACTTATGGCTTAGTAACTTTGAGTTATCTTGAAACTACACATATGAAACAGGAGTTTCCATGTCTGCCTCAATGCTAGTTTTCTTTTCTGAACCCCTTCTGCAATACCTACTTTGAGAAGAGATAACAAAAAAATCACTGTTCAGGTGAGGACATCTTTAGATTTGTATGGTGAAATTTAAATGCTGTCAGAATTTTCTGATTGTCTGTCAAGCCTCTGACCATCTCCAGGCAGTTTCCTCAGCTACTGAAATCAATGCTTAAGGACATTTCAAGTCATTCTCTCTGTGTCACAGAAGTAGGTGGGTTTAGCTGGAGTCATGAGGTGTGCATGCCTGAGGTGCAGGTGCTTACATGGCTTGGGAAGGAGCTGGCCAGTGATACAGATTCTCCTTCATCCAACAGAGTACGTGCTGCATTGGGAAGTGGTCGTAGGCATATGCTTCCCTTACATCCTAGAGGAAGTCTTCCACGTTGCTGTTGTCTGCTGTGTCTCAGTGTTTTTGTTTAAAAAGTTTTACAGTCTTCTGAAAGATGCACAATTTAGTCCTGAGAAGTGTTTATAACAGTTATCCCTGCTGACCTGCTGGCTCCTGCACTCTTTTTGCCCAGCATTACCCCCTATGTGCTGTCTGTTACTTCTGCTATGATACACATGTAGTTTCACAGATCTTCCCCTTCTCACCCTGCCTTCCCCACAGTCTGCACTGTCAGCTCCCTCAGCACCTCTGCCATACCTTTGTTACCTGACACTGGCAGGAGGGAATGACTCTACCAACTTTAACCTTGTTGGAGAGCTTTTCACTTTGCTGTTCTTTTACACACCTCTCACCATCATTATTGGAATTCTGCTCAGGTTTTACCTTCTGTTGCCTCTCACTTCTTTTGAAAATAAAGAGTCAGACTTCATTTCTCTTTCATTGTAAGTATTGCATGCCGTGGCCCATAACTGAGTTGAATTGTCTGTAAGTCAGTAAGTCATACTGCAGAGCAAGTAGCATCATTGTGTTTATATCCATAAATTCTAACGAAGTCTCAGTGTACTTTGTTAGTACAAAGTCTTTGTTAGTCTTCTCATATGAAGAGGTTCTTTACAAACAAACAAACAAAGCATTTTAACAAATAAAGAAATTCTTAACGAAGACTTTCAAAGACTTTGTTAGTCTTCTTCAATGAGAAGACTCTACTATGATAGCGAGCATTGAGTACGTCATAAAGTGCATCCACAGTTCCATGGCCTGTTATCTTTCTGCCAAAAGACATGCTCTCCTTGGGTTTCTGCCCTGGTGAAAGTTAACCTGCTCTTGCTGTCCTTCAGGAGTTCAAGAAATAAAAGAGAACCTATTTTCTTTTTACTCTTTTAAGTTATAGTACAAGTAAATAGGAATGGTGGAACTGGTATAAGTGAATTGTGGTAAGGAAAAGGAGCATTACTGATGTTATTCTTGCTGTTGATTTTAGCTTAAAACAGGGACTCAGTGTTTTTGAAGTGTGGATATGGCCATGTTTTTTTTTCAGTTTCTTACACTGTTTCATAAGTCTTCAATTTTTTTTTTTTTTTCCCACATTTAAATGAGTGTAAATAAAGCAGAAGCTATAAAAGGCATGTTCATTTGAACACTTACAGTTTGAAAGGTAGAAGGTTTTCATAGTCCCTGAAACTATATATTCTGTAGGTTATCTAATGTGGCTTTTTTCATTTTCTGTAGGTTGCTGCTGAGAACAGTGCTGGTGTTGGAGTATTTAGCGATCCTTTTCTTTTTCAGACTGCAGAAAGTGGTAATTTTAATAAAGCTACTAAGTATCCATGGCACATTTTACATTTGAACAATTCTAATGCATTTAGAACAAAAACCTAATCCTTCTCTTATTCTCTCACTCAGTGGAAAAGGTGCATTCTGTCCTATTTGCTAGTAATAGCGTTCTGAATGTTCACATTATGGTGTTTCTGATATGCAAACTCTGTTTCTGTTGGGGTTTTCCTACGCCAGTTTTTAGCTAGGCTGCTTCCAGAAAGCAAGGTCACAGGAGAGCAGAGCTACCTATCAAGTGGAGCCACTTACTGTTGCCTGCAGCAGTACAGACAGATAGACTTTGTTATAGGAACAGCTCAGGCAACGCCTGCTGATGTCAAGCCACATTTATTTAGTGCTTGGAGTCAAATGCCTTCCCTAAGCAACACAGCACGGAATGTATTTCACTAAGTTTTTACTTCCTAATTCTGAAGGAAAAACTAATAAAAATAAAATGAAAGTTTAACTTGATGGTTTTGAAGATAAAAAATTGTAACTGTAGTCTGAATTTGCATAATATTTATTAATTTAGTGGTTTTAGTCTTGCTCATGCTGCAGGAGCGTTTGTGCCTTGCCTGAAGAGCTGGCTCCAGGTCAATTATGGTAGGGTGAACCTGTGTCAGTAGCATATAGAATTTGTGCTGCTGTAGCAGCAGCCATCCCTTTGTGTTTAGGAATCCTGGTTGGTTTCTGTAGCTGTGTCATATCTCAGTTAATTGCAGGAAATTATCACTCTCCATGAGATTTCTGAGATAATGCAATGACTTATAAAACCAAGTATGAGAAAGGGTAGTAAACTTGCCACTTGTATGTTATTGCAGCTAGAAATCTCTATTGCCAGGAGATTTATTTACTCGTGCTTGACAGAGTACAACAGTAGCATTTCCTCATATGAGGCCTTAGATGGATTTTTAGTAAAGCTGAGATCCCTTATTATAAGTGTAATTTGAATTTTTCTTCAAATTCTAGTTGAGAGTTATGTGTCACTGATACTGCATTTATACTTTTACCTTCTCAACTTTTTTTAACTCTCACTTTGGTGGTTAGGGAAGACTCACCATCTTGAACAAGAAGAGTTTCAGTTTAAAGTGTGAAAGGAGGCCAAAAGATAGAATTATTTAAATACAATGGAGGAAGGGGGAGGAGGTGAATATCCTGCAAAAGATTCAGCGCGGCCTAAGTAAGAACTACATATGAGGTTTGGAGGACCTGTCTCAATTCATCTATGGAAGATCTGTAACTGTGGACAGTTTTATGTTTTTAAGGCACCATAAATCTTTTCTCCCTAGTACTAAGAATAGCTATTGCAGGAACTGTCATATGGTCTTAAACAAACAAAAATGGGCCAAAATTTGCTACTTCAGACACAGTAGATGAGTTGCTTCTAGGAAGAATGACCAAAGTTGACCGTACCAATTACTATAGTATTGAGACTGAAATAATTATAATTCTCACTTAAGCTAGATTGGAAAAGAGCTAATTGCATATCAGCTACTTTACAAGTGTTTGTGAATGATTATTATCTATTTGCTCCAGGGTTTAGAAGCCAGAAATGTCATTACCAAAAAAAAAAAGTATTTTTTTGGTATTTGTTTCCAGTACTGAAATGAAAAGTGTGGCTCACTGCTTTTGTTTGTTTTGTTTTCAAGCTCCAGGTAAAGTAGTGAATCTCACAGTAGAAGCCTTAAATTATTCAGCTGTAAATCTGATCTGGTTTCTCCCTCGGCAACCAAATGGAAAGATAACTAGTTTCAAGATTAGTGTGAAACATGCAAGAAGTGGAATTGTAGTGAAGGATGTCTTGGTTAAAGTAGAGGACCTCCTGTCTGGGCGGTTACCAGAATGCAGTGTAAGTGCCATAAACCTTTTAAATTAGAACTAGACTCAAGCCAGAGAATATTGTTTTGCATTTAAATTTTGAGACATAAAAAAATTGAGGCTTGCTTTTCAAAACAATCCCAAATACTTTACAGGCTTAGGTCAAGGGCAGGATATAATGCCTGATGAAAAATCTTTCTGTTCAAAATAGATTAAATGGATGCTTTTCCGTGAGAAGGTCAGTTTGATCAAAGAAAAAATGTTAAGAAAGATTCAATTTGGCATCCTTGTAGCAGAGAATAACGAAGTAGAGATTTTTTTCAGCTATCAATTTTTAAATTTTTATTTTATACAGCATTCAACTAGAAAAAGCTAGAATTGGGGGGAGGGGTGTCAATGCAGACATAGGAATGTTAATATCATATTTTTATATGTAGCATGATGATTTTTATATTTTAAACGTGTACTTTATTCTGAGTACCATTTCAACATTTGAAAAATACTTTTCATAGCAAAAGATCCCTGATTAACAGAGTTATTTAAAAAATGCTTTTAGTCTAAGATGGTCTTAAAAGAAGCATTCCTTGAAAAGTTTCTGAATTTTGGCTATTCATCAGATTCAGACCTAAAACCAGTGTACACATTTCAGAATTTCTTGAGGAAAAGTCTCTTTTCTAGTATTTATTTTCCTTTTCTGCTTTATTCTGGGCAGTGCTGTGGTTACTCAGATGTCAAGTTGTCAAACTTTTATTTCCTTTTATTTTCTCCCCAGGATGTTAGGCTTAGCACTTTAATGAAAAGTGCAAATTTAAATAATGAAAATTATCAGGACTTTTGTTTCAGATTGTATTTGAAAAATCATTTTATGCATCCTGAAGGTTTTCAACACCAAGCTGATTAAATTCAGCACTGAAAAGGGAGACTACCAGCTACTGAATCATAAGCATTGGTTACTGTAAAGTCGAGCATTTTTTCAGAGGTGTCTCCTGACAATATGGATTAGGAAACCCCTGTCTGGTCTTATCCATGATATATGGATATATGTATGGTATATATCCCTATGTACATAAATACATATACATACGATGTAGAAAGACTTTTCTGGGGAGGTTTTTTTTTTTTCAGAGACAGACTGAATGCTGAAACTGGAATCCGGGTATAGTTGAATGAAACCTAGAGAGTTGCTTTTTTCAGTTAGATTTGAAATCTTTTGGAATAAAGCAGGAAACTAACAGTGTCACCAACAGGATGTACTAGCAATGTCAACTAATGAAATGCTAACTTGAATTTGGAGACTGAAGGATAAAAAGATCCAGTTTAGGGTAATTTCATTTCAAAGGTGGTCTGCCTTTTCTGTTCTACATATATTTGCAATTATAGATGCATTTTATCATGTTTCATATTTTGTCTTTGTAGGATAACAGTGAATCATTTTTGTGGAGTACTACTGCTCCTTCAACTACTTTTGGCAAATCTACAATTCCTTCACGGACTACAGTTACACCAAGTACAGAGGCACCAAATCAAATGAGCTCTGTTTGGAATGAACCAATTAGTTTTGTTATAGCTAACCTCAGGCCGTATACCACCTACCTTTTTGAAGTCTCTGCAGTTACCACTGAAGCAGGCTACATTGACAGTGCAATTGTCCGGATGCCAGAATCAGGTATTTACTGCTTTCAGATGGAAATACAGTTCTCAGATTTATATGAAAACGTCAGAATATCAGACTGAAGCTACTTCAGTCCAAATTTGTCTTTATCTGTATTACACTTTCGTATTTACATGATTATTTAATTTTACCTGATGGGCTCAACTGAAGCTATATACAACTGTTACGTATCTAATAGTGTGCAGTTATTATTAAAAGTCAAAAATACAAAACTCTTCTCAAGATAAGTCATTTTTTTGTGAAAAACTGAGGATACTTTAAGAACTGCAATTAATAACAGGAGAAAAATTAAAAATACAGATGAAGAGAAAGGGTGTCAGGCATAGTATTCAAAAAGTATGTGTATTGTATAGATAGACATGCCCTTAAAGTCTATTTGCCTTCATGAAGAACAAGTACTATGAAGAAAACTCCTATCCTGTCATTCCTCAATCTGTATCTATTGCAGAAAGTACTTCAGTGCTGAAAAAATCTTTAACCACCAGAAAAGTTGATTTTGGGTTACCTGCAATGTACTGAAAAGAGCTGGAAACAAACGTCTGGGAACAGGAGTTTTGTAATGGCTTAGGTAGTGGGAAATATTATTAATAGACCCATTCCCAAAAGGTGTTCAGAAGAATGTTATTCTGGCTGTCTGTTACTGCATCATTCTTTTGCCTGATGCAGGTTGATGTTAGTGGGTTTCCCTTGCATAGCACTGTTGAGATGAAAAAAATTAATTCCCTTGTAGCACTGTTCATTTGAATTGCTTTGACAGAATTAAAATATTTTTAGTTTGTTGTTCTGTCTAGTGTTAATGAAATTTTGGATGATTTCTGTTCTAATGATCTCAGGCTAATTTCTGGTTTACTTTTTACCCTGTTAATATCCTAGTATAGGTACACTGCTAATAAGAAAACCCTGGAAAGTGATAAAAAAATTATGCAGTGGGGTGTAGATCTGCCAAATACATAGGAAGACGCAAGCTCTTTGGCATATGAGATCTTCAGTCCTTGTGTACTGGGTGCCTGCACAGCCAGGGTTCATCCATTAAAGCATGACTGGGGAAAAGGGAAATTGGCCCGCTCTTCAGAGTGGCTGTGTGTGGCACGCACAGGGCCACAGGCACAGTCAGCCCTCTGGCCCAAGCCTCAGTAAGTCCTTCCTTTTAGCAGCACACTGGTACACCCAAGCTTTTGGATGCACCTCTGTTAGATCCTCACCTTATGATCATTAAGGAGCTTGTTAAAGTGCTCCCTTGTGAGTCCTGCATGCCTGTGTGCCAAGGAACCTTATTCAGAGGCTGTCCAAAGAGTTGATGGTTTGTTAGGAAAGCATTTGATCATCTTTGTGTAATCTATATAATGATAAAGGGCATGCTAGATTTGGTAGAATCCCCGCTACCATTGTCTTTTAAACATTATTTACATAGTTTCAACTCCCTTGATATCTTCTGTGATACCTTTTTACCTTTTCACCTTTTCATTACCTTAAAAAAGGAAATGAAATAAAAAAAGTCATTTTAATGAGATGTGCTTGTAATGTAGCTTGCCATCAGAATATCTAATGTTTATGTTTAAAATGAATTGTCTGATAATGTGGTTCTTGGAAATCCTAATATAAATTATTTTATGTTCAAAGACTTTTTCCAATATTGTTTAAGTTCCAGAAGATCCACCACAAAATATTGCCAAGCACAACATTACAGCAAAGTCTTTCTCAGTGATGTGGGACCCACCAACCATAGTAACAGGGAAATTTAGTTACAGGGTTGAGCTGTATGGACCATCTGGTAAGTCAGAATTGATGTTTCTATTTCTATATCCTTTTTATGATTATTTCCTTACACTTGCATTCTTAGTGTCCATGCCTATTGAGAATGAATATTTGAAAGCAGTGCTATGTATCTTTTTTACTATTAGACTTTTTAAATTGTTTAAATTATTTTTAAGGGAAAAGTCGGTCTGTCATGAAGAAGAGTATGTAATTAAATTCACATGAGATATTCTTAAAAGTGGAGGAAACCGGCTTTCCTCATCCATTCAGAGGGATGACAGGCTAAGATAGCAGCTTATCATTCTGTATCTTAACTTCACACTTTTATCTTTCTGTTAAAGATTTCTTGAGGATTTGAATTCCTGTGTAGTATATGATCAACAGTATGAGTCTGTTTCATCGGGTTTGTATTTCTTTTTAACTCGGACGTGTATATGTAAAGAAATTATATGATTGCCTGTAGTTGAGTAAGAAGTTAATGAGCTGTATCCTATTGTTTTTGTGGGACCACATAGAAAAGCAATAGGAGCTAATTTAGAAACAACAAAATCCTTCCTCTTAAAATGCCATACCTTCATGAGGTTGCTTTTTTGTTTCTCTGTTCATTTTTTCCTAGACATTCAGTATTATTTCCAATGAAGTTGAAGCCAAATTTGCATTTTCACAAACAAATTTGGCTTATCTTTCATCATCCTAGAAAGTGGCTGTGCACTGTTTTCATTTTTGAGCTAGAATCTCTTCATTTTTCATTCCAGGTCATATTCTGGATAACAGCACAAAAGATCATAAGTTTGTATTTAGTAACCTTGTGCCGTTTACAACATATGATGTGTACGTCGGTGCTGAGACAAGTGCTGGGGTGGGGCCAAAGGCTAACCTTACAGTTTTCACTCCTGCAGATGGTAAGTAAGCATAGAGAAGTGAAGTAAATGTGCTGCACATAATAATTGGTTTCAGTTTCCCTTCAGAGCCTTTTAGGTACTTTGCAAAGGAAAGAATGGGTGTGTTACAGGAGCATTACAAGAGAGGGATAAAAAGAATGAAAGAAATTAGCTGAAAATGTATTACATCAATTTATTTACCCATTTTTTTCGAGTTCGTAAGCTGTCACTAAATTTATTTGCTGTTAGAGGCCTGTGGGGATTGTGAAAGAAACATATTTTCTGCCTGAATGAAAGTAAGTGGTTTTGGATACAGTAATTAAGTTGCAGACCTCGCGCTTACCCGTTAGATGGCAGCAAGAGGAAAAGAAAGAACAGCGCAAGATTTCCCTCACGGCTGGTTTGTTCAGCCCCAGTGTTTCTTATTAAAGCTCTCATCTGACTCACTTTCACCAAATCCAAGACCCCGTACAAGTCTCTTATGGAGCCACCTTTATCAGAGCCCATTGTTCTGAGGCAGATCCAAGGCTGAGATCTTGTCCTGTGGCAGTCAAATGGTTGGTTCTGCCCCTGAACCAGCTACTCTAAGAGTTTTGGCTCCCAGTGGTCAGCTCACCAGGTGAGAGTCCTTTACTGTGCAGAAATGCAGCTTTATTTTACACGTGTGTGAGACTGTGCGGGATTTTTGATTTGCAGCTGAAAATGCAACCAGAAAAAAAAAGGAAAGTAAATCAGTGTATAATAGGCAGGTAGTTTCAGGATGGTTATTTCTGTGTTATGTTTTTTTTCCTCCCAGCACAAATTTAGACAATCTCTTTCAATAGTGGCTGCTGCAATGTTTGCTGTCAAGGTGTATCAGCAAAAGGAACACCCATCCTTATTTACCATATGCTTTCCTGAAGTATCTGCTTTTTTCAGCTCTCAGAGACAATTTCCAGAAGTGGCCTCCCTCAGCACAGTCATGCTTATTGCTGTCTAAATGTAGCGTCAAAAGCAAAAGGGGATTTTGGCATTTTTTGTTGATGTATTGGGGTCGGTTTTTTTTTGGAATGACATAGAATGTCTCATTTTACTGCCAAATCTACAAATCTTCGTTATGCAAGTGATTTCAGGTTTGTCTTTTTCTGATGGGAAACAATTATTTTTCATATAAAATCTGAGTATTATTGAAAATAAATGTGTCTGATCTCTGGCAGTCCTATGTAAAGTTCAGTATCATAAGTGCATAGTTAAAGAAGAAATTGAGCCAAAATTTGGTATAAAAGATGTCATATGCTTTTCTTTTTTTCTTCCGCCCAGCTTTTTACTTCATTTTTCTATGATTTTGATTAGTTTAGAACTAACCTTTCAATTTCAATATACTTAAGATTCTATACAGCAAGCTAGCAAAGGTCTGCTTGCTTCCAATGCACTGACTTCCTGATTTACATCATCTTAGGATCTGGCCATATTCATACATATATGTCAAAAAAATGTGTGCATGTTTTTAGAACCGTAACTTGTTTGCTTAGAAACCATATGAGGTAACTCTCTACCTGCATAGGAGCAAACAAAGAGATAAGGGTATGAAATTTGATTAAATGCCTATTTTACTTTTCACGCAGTGCTGGAAGACCTTGTAATAATCACAGATGCTTAATGAAACCAAATTTCTTCTTGAACATTTAGTCCCAGGTGCTGTATCAGATTTACATCTAGCAGAGGTGGAAGCCACATATATAAAAATTGTTTGGAGGAAGCCACACCAACCAAATGGAATCATTACCCAGTACAGGGTTAAGGTAGACATGCAGGAAACTGAGATGACTCTGGAAAACACTATTCTCGAGGGAAAAAATAAGGTATTCTTTTTTTTTCTTTTTTAAATATGGATTTATTTGCTAGATTAAATTTGTTCCTTTGCCTTATCTGATAGGTGCAGAATGTGGAATTAGCCACCATAGATGAGTTGTCAATGTTTTTAAAATCCACCTTCCTCAACCCACTCTCTTTCTGTGGCTGGGTTTTAAAGAGATTCCATTAATACTGTTTCGACAACATGAAAACAACAAATAATTCTCATAGAATGATCCATACTCTTGTAGTTGCTGAAGGCAGGAAGCCATACCTACAGTCATATGCTCTCTAGCCCTTGAGTTCTTTGCAGTATAGGGTAACCTAGTAGTGAGACTACAAACTCAGGTGCCTAGATTGATTCATAGCCACTCAAGCAGACTCCTAGAAGATGTCAGTGTGAATCCTATGGATTCAACAGAAATCTCCTAAGGCTGGTTAAGTGCTCTGCTTGCAAGGCAAACACCCCTAGACTCTCCGCCCCTATTTATATCCTTGAATTTACATGTCTGATGCTACATGCTGAACTCCATGCTGTGGTTGTATGCTAAGTATATCTGTACACATCTACTGGATCAAATAATTTAGGGAACTCATGCTGTCAGTCAGTCTCGCTTTTGGACTTGGGGTGCTGATGTGCTCTACATGCTTAGATAGCATAGCTCTAAGCATGCAGCACAGAAGTGTAGACTCCTAGCCTGCATTCAGGTGGGGCTTGAGTGCTTTCTGAGGTAGGGCCTTTTGGTCTGAATTTTGAACATAGGTGCCTAAAGTTTCCATAATTCTCTTTTTTTTAGACAATGATGTCTTTCTCTGAATCTGACACAGTATCTACATTTTTGTTGTAAAGCACAATGAAGGAGTTTGCTTTCAAGTTGAATGGTGTATATTAAATAGAGCCCTGGAGCCAAACATTAAATAAGGAGTAAGGGGAAGAAAAATGGGACTAAAGATCCATTCATTAAATTAGGCAGGCATCCTTGGAAAATGAAAGCATATAACTCTGTAATTAAAGATCGTATCATAGTACAGACACAAAAAAGATGAAACTTGTCTGCACAGAGCTGTTTTAATTGATGGGATTTCCTAATTTTTGAGTTCTTAGCGTAGCATCATTGTGGCTTTATTGCAGTTTATTGAATGTGGGTTTTTTATTAAAAACCAGAACAAATCTTAATAAATGTTGGTTTATTTATAACCACATTGGCAAAAGCTCAGAGCAGCTACAGGATTTGAACTGTCAGATCCGCAGTGCTAATGGTACTCAGTAACTAATAGCAGCAAAAAAGCTGTTGTCTTATGCGTGGAAAAGCCTCTGAAACAAAAAGTATTTCCATGTGGGTTATTATTTTGCTATAAAATATTGGTGAAGATAATGCATATACAGCTTTTACCTGTTGGTACTTAGGTGAGATTGGTGCTATATCTCTGCCTGTGGTTAATCCTACCCTAGTTAAAGCAGTAAAAAAACTACTTTGCCCTCTCTCCACCCAGAGTCTGTAGGGAAAGAGCTAATGTGAATTAGTTACATCACTGTAAAAGCATTTTTTTCTGGCAGTGAAATGGGCCATATGTGTGAATGGGGAGTGTTCACAGATGACAGCAGAACAATTTAAAGACACTGGAGTCCTGGATTTGGCCTCAGATTCTGAAGGGGCATAATGATCTAGTGCTTACATACCATTTTATACCTATGCTCTAGCCTCTCTTTTTGTTTTTCCTCTCTTTGTAGGTCTTTCTCATATTACACCTACTGCCACCCCTTTCCAACATTTGTTTTTTGCCCCTTCTGTCCTATGGACCTCTGTATCACTTACCTCCCTTTCACTCTTTCTTTTCATATATATACTCACTTATTTTCCCTCTCCCTTGTTTGCCTAGCAGAAGCATCTGAAGCCCTGTTGTTTTCAATGCCTGCAACCCTGTTTCGGAACATACTTAGCACAAACGGAATCTTCAGAGCTCAGAAATGGATTTATTCAACATAACTCTAAGGATAGAGTATTAAAGTTAAAACCTTGCTCTAAAATTGCCATTTTTTTATAAAAAGCATATTTTAAGAAATAAAAAAAAAAGTGTTTGATTAAACAATAAAAATTAATAAAAGGTTGCAGGCTATGGGCACCTGAGCTTTTTCATGAGAAATATTGTGCTTTGCAAAATGAATTATTGTAATGTGATGTTTGTATGCCAATATTTACATAATGTATATATATGCACAAATATACAAACGCTATTTCTATGTTATACGTAAATTTAATTAAACACTTTAGCAATGACAGTGATTGTGATTCATTCTTACCTTTCTGCTTTTTTAGTATTTGGTTGATTCTTTGGAACCGTACATGATAAATGAAAACATCAAACCTTCTCCCGCTTGGAATTCGATGGAAACAGCCAATGAGTTATATGAAGGTTCAGCTGAAATGTTTTCCAGCATCCAGACAGCATCCCCAGTCACATTTACAAGTGTATCTGGTGATAATTTGCCTGCTATAAATGGAGCTGCAGAATTACATTCTGCTTTGGGTAAGATATTTTAGGGTATTTTTCTACCTGCTGCTTTGTTCTGAAGGACCCCCATCACTGTCCCAGATATGATCTTTAGCACATGGTTCAAGCAAATGATGAATGGGTCATTTGTTGGAGTCAGATTTTTTTACCACCAAAAACCTTCTGCACCAAATGGGAATGCCACACAGGCAGGAACTAGCCCCTTGTCACCCAGCTGACCTTCTTCCTAGTGAAAGGAGGACCCGAAAGCCATCAGCCAAGCTGCATAGACAATCAGTTATTACAGTTGCCAAAGCAGGTGTGATTGTCAGGGATTAACATATCTCCAAGCCCTTCAGAGACCTTGATTTCTGTAAGCCTTTTGACTAATAGGTTTTCAGATGTCAGTGAAGGTAAATAGGTCAGAAAGTTACAACTTTTCTATATGGGTGACAAACAGGTGGATGTGACCCCATGACATGGTGATGTCATTAGTGTGTACACTTGTTCTGTATTATCAATGCACAAGTGTTTCTGTACCATGAATGGATATTTACAAATCATTAAGCAGGCCTCAACTGACAGGCAGGGACTTAACATACCACTCTGAATTTTTACAGTGAGCTTTGAACAGTGGAAAGTTAAGTATTTTTGGGTTTTTTTAATTCTCTCTATTCATTAAATTCCTCCATATACATTGGTAACTAAACCTAAAATTTAATCCATTAGTTTAAACTACAGTGGATCTTTGCTGTACTATATTTATCCTGGAGAATCTTTGTCATGTAAAGAAAAAGTACAGTGCTTTAAATGCAGATCTTTTTACAGCCTCATTCAGTTCGCGGTATTGAGTTCCTAAAAGATGTCTGTGTTGCTGAAAAATTGATTTCAGAAACTGTCTGTTGCAATCATAGAATCATAGAATCGTTAGGGTTCGAAAGGACCTTAAGATCATCCAGTTCCAACCCCCCTGCCGTAAGCAGGGACACCCCACACTAAACCATGTCACCCAAGGCTTCGTCCAACCTGGCCTTGAACACTGCAAGGGATGGAGCACGCATTGATGTTCACATGCA
>JBCJKH010018360.1:0-11567 GCA_039877255.1 Loriculus beryllinus | reverse complement strand
GCATCTCCCTGGCTGCGCTCCTGGGCAACGGCCTCATCATCACCAGCACAGCCTGCGACCAGCACCTCCACACCCCCCGCTTTTTATACGTGAAATACTCAAAAAAACCCCAGGTGAGTTGGCCAAGATGACATAGTGATAGTAAGGCCAGGAAACACAGCCTTTTGTCTGTACTTGCCACCAAACAGCACAACGGTAAAATGCACAGCTTCTCCTTTCTTTTGCCCAGTTTTCCTCTGAGATGGAGAAATAAAGACTGGTTGATTCACGGACTCAGTGACTGTCATTGCTCTGATGTCATTTGACTAATTGTTTGTTATTAGTATTGTAACTGCCTAAGAAAAGGAACAGCAATGCATGCCCACACATCTTGAATACTCTATTCATTAGATTTGTTTGCTTGGTTGGAAGTTTGGTTTTTTCTCAAATGGTCATGGTGAAAGCAGCTGGACCTACAACTGAAGGCATCTCACACAACTGGAACTTCACCGGCAGAGTGTTGGGTCCCTTTTAAATTAATTCCCGTGCAAATGTGTGGATTTCCTGTCTGATCTTGAAGTGTATAATATGCTAAGACTGTCATTCATGGTCACTATGGGATGCTTGAGTTTAATGTTTTTGGTCAAAAGTACTGTAAGTGTTCACTTCACATAACCAGTGGCAATTAAAATTAGTCCTGGGAGGGACAGAAGACTGTTGCAGCATTCTGGAATTGGCACGCTTTACAATTACTCTAGTTCATCATTTGTAATAGCTATCAGTACACACACACATGAGCAAACTTAGAGAGCTGCAAATAATCAGGAAATGGACAAGTTCAGAAGGTACTTTGCTAGCTACTGTATAACTTAGTGGATAGGATTTTAGCTAAGCTTATAATACCACCTACAGCATTACAAAGTCAAAAATACGCACATAGAATCACAGAATGGTTAGAGTTGTAAGGGACCTTAAACTTTATGTGGTTCCAACTCCTGCCACATCTCTGATACCAAAATTAATTGTCAAGCAATTCAACATTAAAAAGCTTGCCTAACAATAACATTTTTCTAACAGTCTGACGCCTAAAATGACTATACACTGAACTACAGAGAAAACAAAAATCAGTTTGGCATCCCACATGATCTGTTTGTTTTAAAAAATAAAGCATTCTGCTACACCTATTTTGGCACTTACTTGCTAACAGCAGATGTCTCTGTGCTGCAACCAGTGTATCAACCAGGAAAAGAATTCTAATTTTAAGCAAAAGGTAGAAGTTGTTCCTAAATATCTTTTCTTCTCTCGTCCTTGTTTTTCTGGTTGCTTGGTTGGTTGGTTGGGTTTTTGTACCAGGGTATTTTTTTCCTTTAATCTATTTTTTTTTCTGTTTCTAGTTCATGCTATAATTATAGCTACGACTGGCCACAGGTTAAACACTGAAATGCAGCACAGTTCGGTGTAGTGCCCTTATCTGACTCTTCCTTTCTTGTACCCCTAAACCACCTAAAATAGGAGAAAAATACCTGTACAGACTACACAGTGATCTCTCTGGCCAGCTTGTAATGGAAGGATTAGAGCATTCAGGTAGAGCAAGATGTAAATATGTCACAGCAGCGTCTACTGTCCAAGGACCATTATGACTTATCTTTTTCCCTTTGTGTGATTTAAATATTTACATTAGGAATCTGAATAATTATCACAGTAGCTCTTGAATAATATATTCTAAGGCACAGTATGCAGTTTGATGCACTTCTCCTATTTAGAGCTTTGAAAATCCCCTTTCCCTTATTTCAAAGTGGTCAAAATGTGGACAACAGTCTTTTTTTCCTCTCTATGATTTCTACCACAATAAATGTATAACTTCTCATAATTCCTTAATGTTTGACTTATTTCAGCCTCAGGACTGCTGAATCATACTACAGGGACAAAATGAGTCTAAGACTGAATTGTTATCCATCTTGAGTTCATTTGTATATCACAAATTGTCTCCTCCCTTTCTGTTAAAAGTACCAGCTGCAGTATAGGTATTTCTTTTCCAAAGAGATTTACATTATGGTTTATATTTTCCCAGAACGTCTCATATGCACATTTCCAATTCAGTCTCTTCCCTAGAGGGTTAATAATTAGCAAACTGACTTCCCCAGCTGGTTTTGTTCAAAGTGCCGTCATCCTCCTGAATTCAGTCAACATCTATCAGAAACAAAGACGTCAAACAAAACATATCAGGCTCCAGTATTCTTTTGTTAAGTTTTGGCCTCCAGCCAGAAAATTTTATTATTTTCTAAGCAAGCTTTATTTTTCTTTCCATGCCCAGCAGTTAGTGTGGATCAAAAGAAAGACTGCTTTAAAATGCAATCATCAAAATAATAAATACTAGCACTGGCATATCACTGTGCACCTTAGGTTAAGCCTTGCATCTGTTTTGGGTGCTCTTGTATTTGGTAACACACTCCAATGTGAGCTTTCTGGGGCTCCAGCTTTTTTCAGCATCCCATGAATGTTCTTCTGTCTCCAAAGGGAGACAGAAAACCTCCTAGCTGTGCTAGGGCTCTGTTTAAATACCATTCCCACAGATGCTGAAGAATGTCCTGACTGTCAATTAAATTTCTTCTTTTTGGTGTTGCGATCAAAAAGGAAATTTTTAATAATTTTATGATCCTGATAGAACTGAGGTCAACCATTCCTGCCCTTTCTAATAGCTTTTGGCTTTGCTTTGAATGTCATGGGCCTTACTGTCTATCCAGCAGCTCTTGAACCATATTTGGCCACAGATACATTCCAGCAGACCCATATGGAGCTAGGAACAGCTATTTGTAAGTCTGCCAAAAGCTGCCCTGTAAGTCAGTCATATCTGAGAGCTTTGAACTGGGCAGTTGCTGTGCAGGAAGTTGCCATTTCCATTAAATGTTACAAAAGAGGAAGAAAGAGGAGCTTGGTACGTTGCTGCCTTCTATGCAGAAGCAAGGGCTTATGATTACCTCAGAAGTCTGTCCCCACCTGGGGTCCTGCTTCAGACCTGCTGAGGCAACTGGACCACCCGAAGGTACATCACAGACACAACTTCAAAGTACAACTTAAGTAAACAGGTCATCAGGCATCTCGTGACCTAGGTCTATGAGGTCTCTGGTAGAAAACAAAAATAAAACCAAAGACAGCTTCTTCTTTGCATACATTCTTTCATTTTTGTGCTTCTTGTTTTATTTTTGTGCTCTTCCTGTAATGATTCTGGGCCTTCACTTCCTTCACTCTGGATGTAGATTTTTGGTACACAGGGCAGGTTGGCTACTTCTGTGCCACTGGCTGCTGTAGTAGATGAATTGGATGATTCCTTTTAGAACTGTCTTTCTGAGGAAGACCACAAATTTAACCAGAGGTTCCTCATATCCCAGTTGCCTGTGTCCACAGAGATCCTAAATTCTGGGTTTTAAACACTTGTCTGGGTCAGAAATCTAAAAGCTAGTTTTGGGCTAGAAGACAGTAGGATAATGCATCAGCAGTCCCACAAATAAGTACACACCAATATTTTCAGATCAGACTTACTCTTATATACCAAGGCTGAGTTGAAAGGGCCATCCAGTGTTGTAGATCTATTCGCCAGCACTGGTGCTGGTCTAAATGACAATTATCCAATGGCTGATCCCTGTTCTCTCTATACTTTTGTTTTCACCACTGATCAGCTTTTCCTTTCATCTTTCCTTCTATGAGGGTTTGCTTTGTCCTACATCAGAGCAAATGGTCAAGCAACCTGAGACTCACCCAAACTGGAGTCCTGCTCCAGACGTGCTGAGGCAATTGGATCACTCAAAGGTACATCACAGACACATTTTCAAAGTAGAATCCAAGTAAACAGTCATCAGGCATGACCAGTGGTCAAGCAGCTGAGGCTCACCCAACTTCACTTTACATTCAATCAGGGAGGAATGAAACAAATTTATAGGGAAATAGCAATAGCTAAAATCCAAATCATCAATCCAGAATAGATTTTGGAAGGTCAAGGGCAAGATGGAAAAAGGGGCCCACATAGGCTGTCCTTCCCTCTTCCATTATTTAACTGTACTGGGATGCCCAGACACATGGTACATATGGGCCAGAGGTGCTGTGTTCAGTGAGTCAAGGCACTCCAGAAGCCTGCAGTAGTAAAATCAATGTCAGCTGCATTCCTGGGTATGGTGTGTGGGGAAGAGCCACTCTGCAATTTATACTACAACTATTTTTAAGGGTAAAGTAGCTGCTATTTCTGTAAGCAGGACACAATATATGGCAGCAGAAACAATACTTTCTTACCTTTTCAGAAAGAATCCTTCTGATACTCTTGAATATTAAATAGCAAAATATATAATGTCTAGGTAATGTAAGCATTTAGGTAGGTGTCATATTTCAGATAGACAATAGGTAAGCCTGTTAGGATCAGGAGAAACTTCACAAAAGCAACTAGAACAGATAAAACAGAATTATGCGTAACCTGTGCTAGGACTATAACAAATGAAGCCTTACATGACTTAGAATATTATTTTATTTTATATTAAAATTTTATGTACTCCAGCTTATTGGCAGTGTCCGATGTTCAAGATTCTGCTTGCATACCTGAATGAACCTGGAAGCATCAAGCTCTGGGATGAAGTCCCAAATCCAATGAAGCCATACAGCCCAAAGCTGCTGATGAGTCTGCCTTTTATCAGCACCGTGCAAGCTTGGTTTTGGTTTCCAGCAAGGGTTTTCCAAGGGCTTCTTACCTACAGCACACACAAAGCTTATGGCAGGAAGAATTGGCAAAGCAGGTTTAATCAGGTTATGGCTGGGTTCAAAGGCCTAATATCATGCTTAGTATAAATTACCTGAATAAATAGCTTCACAAAAGGAAAGTACTTGATGGGCTAATTTTCAGTATTTTAAAAAGTGAAAGAAAAAATACAGAGGATTTTTTTTTTTGTAGAGCATAAATGGAAACATTAATTTTTTTTAATTTTTTTTTTTAAGATGAACATCCATCTATAAAACTCTAGATACAGGAATAATTTTGGTTTTCCAATGCATGGTCTGAGACACTGACCCAGCTAGTGTATTCTACCAGTCAGCCAAGTGATGGTGGACGGCTTACAAGCACTAGTGACTGCCACCATTTGCTGCAGGCTGGCCACCACTGTGGAACACAGGTTGTTAGTTGGGCCTTTATGTGCATGACTCAGCGAAAGAATCTCACCATTTGCCTCATCTGGCATTCAGAGAAGAGTAACTTTTAGCCCGCTATGCATTTCAAGATGCATCTAGTATATACAAGTTTAGCTGTTGCCACTAAAACTATGTTTTGAATCATTTATTTCTGAGAACTGCAGTAGAGATTTATTCTGTAGACTGAGGTTAAGAAAAGATCAGGATTTTTCTACAACAGCAACAAGCCAATGAACAAACACTAAGCAGCAAAAATAAAGGAAACAGTAGTAAGTATTTTTGCTATTATCTAACTGTGCACTTTTGGAAATTATTGCAGTTGAGAATCACTTCAGTAGTTATAAATTACCACGGTGCTACTTGCAAGTACTATGGCAGGCAGGGTCTAATATACTGCCTTTGGCAACTGCAGTTGCTTTGTCACAGGAGGATCAGGGAAGTCTAGAAGAGCTGCAATATAAGGAAGGCTTTAGTCCAAAATGATTCTCAATGCCCTTTTTATGGTTAAATTTCTAAGATCAGAATCCAAATCTCAGTCATCCTGCACAAAGATAATGGATATAGAAAGGGATCATCAACTCTTATATTTGAGCAGTTTACAGAATAAATTGAAAAAAGGAGAAAATAAATCTGTTTTCAACAGTGCTGTGGAATGATTACTCATGCAGTGGATGTCTAAAATGTTTAATAACTTTCATTTCTATGTCTTAATTTTATTTTTCTCATGTAAATTAATAAGTAAATGCCTGCACTGATACAGTCAAGAAATAAAACATTAAAACAAATCCATTTACAAGAAAGGATTTGTGGCATTTTCAGAGCATTTTCTGTGAATTACCTTTCCAGCAAAGGGATCAGAATGAAAATAGACCTCAAAGATATACTTACTTGTTTAATACTAAGGAACCCAAGTGGATATTTCCATCACCTACCAACCAAAAGAAAAACCAACAAACCAATATAAGGACTTGCATTTTCCAATTCTAATCATTTCAGTGCATCACATTAAAGTTGTTGAGAATGAACCCGGAGACTTGAAAAAATGTCTTAACACAGCTTTGTAATGTTGCAGCTGTGGCTAAGAACTGACACTGGTATTTGAAGTCCTGCAAACATGAGAGTTTTGCTGCTTGTTTAACTGAAACTAAAGGATCCGGAGAAGATCCCCGATTTTTAACTGCTGCACAGCCCATTTTGTCAGCTCTGTGTGTTCCACTACCATCTACTGGCCAAACCGAGACTGTGTTTCCAAGCCCCAAGTGTTTCCAACCTTAGTTCATACCATTTCAGAACATTGTAAAGCCCTGAATTTGCTTCTGACGGTTACTTACCTAAGATGAGGGCTGCATCAGTAAGTACAGCACACAAGGACACTCCATACAGATTCAAAGTACCGCATCCCTCCTTCCCATCTGCGCCCCGCTTTAGGTTAATAATTTGCCACTGGTCTATTTTGGTATTTTTGGCAGCTTCCCACTGGGCTCCAAAGCTGCACCAGCACCCTGGGGAAGCTGGCGGCTCCCCATCCCAGGTGCAAAACAGGAATGTGGCTTGAAGAAACCAAACAACACATGATCCCCACAAAAGTTTCCTGCTTCTAGCAAGGAAACTTATGGTAACAAAGTTAGACAAATATGAAAAGAAAAGTCAAACTCTATTCGATCGACCAGTCTGTTTGCACTGTTCACAGAAATGCATTTTATAGAGTTTATTCTAATCTAACTTTACAAGTCCCGCCCCCTCATCATATTTTCATCAGTTACCCTCAGTTTTGCCTTTTTTAATTTCATGCAGTTAATATGCATGACAGAAAACATGAAATTTCATCTCTATACCTGATTCTAAGTTATGCAACAGAAAGCTCAAAGTTAGAAAGAAAACTCAGTAACTTTTTTTTCTAGAAATCACTTCTACATCACAGCGATTGATTTATTAAACAGTATTGATGTGGTCTGTCTGACTATTAATCTTCGAAATCTTTTATGTTCCTGTTTTTAGAGATGCCTATAATAAGCTGCTCCTAGATGAAAATAATATACAATGAATTCAGTATAGAAAGAAAAGAGAACAGAGGCAAAGCAAAACTAAACCTTACCCTGAGACTGTAAAATAAAAATTAGGGTTATTTGATTCCACCATACACAGTGGAAGTTGTTCTTCAACAACTGCACTGTTAGAGCACTGTCTCTACAATCAACATAGAACCTTATATTAAAGACACTGCGTAAAAACAATGCATAATTGTTATACTAAATTTGGAAAAATAAATATCTGAAGGTCACTCTTACAAATATTTAGATAGAACAACAAACACTCCCATAAATACGATTTGAAACAATAAGCTCATAATAAAAAAAGTCAAAAGCTTTCACTGAATAAACTCAAATGCTAAGACCAATATGGACAAGGTGTAAAACAATAAATTAAAATGCAAAATTCATAATCTTATTCCTTATGAATAAGAAAATTTATAACCTTATTATAAGCTCAGACCCAGCATATGATACTAACCATATAATTTGAACTTTGGTGGTTAAAAGCAATTGCAAGAGGATGTAATTATAACCCCAATTTATGTAAATAACTGTCTTGATAGTGCCTTTTTTACTACCTGCAGTTATGTCCATAAATCTGTGCCCACAGCTTTTTTTGAAGTTGAAAAAATAAAGAGAAGACTAAGTTGCTGTAACAAGTTAGGCCTTGCCTTTGCAGCAGTCATCATTTTTATGGATAAAACAACTTCTCACTGTCCTTAAACCAACTGGAAATACTCACATGCACTACTTCAACTGGAGACCAGGTGGAGTACATTGGAGGATTTTCATTCACCTGTTTTTCATAATTGTCACTCTGGAAACCATCCAAACACTGATTTTCTGCCCAAATAGATTCATTATTATGAAAGCTGGAAAATGAAACAGGAATAAAATAGAATTAATTGGTAGCCATTTATGGATAGATGAAGTCTTTTCCAACATACTAAAGCACTGAAAAATTTAATTACTAAGCAATGACATTGCATAGATACTAGAATGTAAGAACATGAGCAGCATTTCAGGGCCATTTAACTATAAATTCAGTTAACTGAAGTTAATATCAGGTGGGTTAGGATCTGGTACATTACCTAAGAAGTCTTCCAGAAATGTTCACAGCAGCTTGAACAACTTAATGCTATTAGTTCTGGGTACTGTCCCATTGGTAAAACTTTTCTCAGTTTTAGTTGAAAGTAAGATTTTTCAATTACAGATAGATAGCCAGTGAGATTCCTCCCATCTCTAAATAAGTGGTTTTACAAATGTACACAATTCAACCCCAGATTTGTAAGAATAAGGTTTATAAATATTTTCGAAAGTGCTGGCATTTATTTCTGGCAATTCCAGCCTAGCATTATGCTTATGTGCTATATTACAGATAAGGTTTTAAGCACTATCAAAGGAAAAAAAAAAAAAAAAGAGGTTGCTTTTATAACAGTGTGATGGTACATTCATAACATAGAATTTTTGCATAGCAAATTTTTAAATGGGAATTCCATTATGTTTTTGTATTTCTAATGCATGATAGTAAGCACAAAAAAATTATAATTACTCCTCAAAATGTACTTGTCAGATAGCTCAGTGAATATTTGAACCCTTGTATCTTGGGAATCTAGGAAAGAGAAACAATAATTTGTTTAAAGCAGTGGAACCATGAATAGGATCTGAATAACATTTTTTCCTACATTGCTACCCAAGATGAAACTTCATCATCCTAATGAAGATGAAATTTTATTTATTTAGCAATATTTTTAGTACTCTACCTTGTTGCAATTCATCTTCGAGGGAAGCAAGTGACCAAGTGACCTATGATAAGCTACTGCAGAATGCTTGTGCAATGTACCAGTTTTTTAGAAGCTCTAGATCCTTCAGAATTTGTATCCAAAAGCTGTAAAAAAAAAGAAAAGAAAGTGCTTGTTTTGGTTTTTTGCCAGTTTAAAAATTATTTATCAATCAGCAAGAGTGATCACCAAAACATTTCACTGAATATTAAATATTTCATTAGTTTCTGTCCTGCAATGGACCTCTCCAACATGCTTGATATCAGTTTTCAGCTACGACCAGGTCTGCATTCAAATCAGCTGTTTAAATGCAAACACAATCTGGGTTAAATTTATCCTTGTGGTCACTGCAGTTCAGTACTGAGATAAATCTAGCTATGTCCACACATGTTGCTATTAAGGAATGCATGTATTTAAAAGAAGCCTGATGAAATAATTGCCTTTTAATGTTCAATCGCAAATAGACTTTGGTTTATAATTATTTTCAATAACTTATTTGAAACAACATCTCTCCAAGGATGGCATCAGTTAAGGATCCATTTAGTACAACAAGTGGCCAGAGATCTGTTTTGAAAGCATAAAAGACTCTTGGAATTGTCATAAGAGGAAAAGAGAGGATGGAGCATTTTTTTTATACCAAGGGCACAAATAGTTAAATAGCTTTAACATATCTGAGTATTCATTTCCTTGAACTAAAGTAAAATTTTTGACACCTTATTAAGACACCTTATTCTGTGTGAAAAGCTACTCTATTTGCTGTAAATGTCTGTATCACTGTGTCAGTAGTTCAAAACCTAAGGTCCTTGCTTTCAAAAAGGAAGAAAATCCTCAAATATAGAATAATCCTTAAGAAGTCCAATTTCTGCTATAAATATGGAAAGCACGTTGAAAAATCAAACAGAGGAAAAAAAATGATTTGCTTTCAATCCAAAGTGCAGCCAGCCTTTGGGGCATACTGCTTGATGGTTCTGGTCTTTTGGGATCTCTTTCTCTATTTTCCATGCAAATTTACTTTTACAAATACAGTGAAGAGAGACAGTACAGTTTGCATTACCCCAGAGTCCTCTGTAAAAAGAAAAATCACAGTTCAATATTGGCTTAAGAATTGGAAAGGGCTTTTTTCTTAGACAGCTTAGACATTGTTAATAAGATTATCCTTTAGTAGTTGAGTAAGATAACATTCTACATCAAATACATTTGGACATATCACATTATTGTGGATTTGATCATCCACAGGGCTCATACTTTTATCCCCAGTTTGATTTTATTGTGTTAAACCAATTCCTCTATACTGAGTCACATAACATACGCCTCCAGATAAAATAGTTTCACTTCCTTACATTGAAGATTTTTGGCAAGATCCAGGTACTGACATAAAACGCTGACCTGCTAAGGAGGAAAATACATTTTTCAGTGCACTCAACAAACTGTTGACCAGCTCCCATCTACTGTTCAGCTGAGGGGCGAGGGTGGGCATCTCTTCCTTTAACACTAACTCTAGTAACACCAAACTCAAGAATTTGAAAGTCATAAATCAAAACCCCAAGATTATGAGTAGAAAAAGAGTTTCACTTTTTTTTTTTTCCATTTTGGTTTTTGAGGCTAAGATTACAAGAGTGCAGCTGGATTAGTTTTCTTCAGCTCTTCTCACAAACACAAAGCTGAGCATTTTTTATTTCCATGGAACCTGACATGTTTACTTTGTCATATGACTTGCAGATCTTCAGAAAACACAGACTGTGAGATGACAGAAATCACTGGAACCACCAGCACTGTATTTATTACTATTATTGTTGTTGCTATTATTACTATTACTAGTAAAATATGGAGCTATGTGATGATGTAAATGCTAGCACCAAAACCATAGTACCCCAAAATCCCTCAGTAGGTTGGCTATGGGATCAGAAATAAGCTAGAAACCTGAGTATTTGAAGTTGTATGCTTGTAGAAAAAACAGTTTATAAATGTAGGAAATACTGTTGCTCAGTCCATCTGGCTCATTTGGTTATGAGAAAACTAACTGTGAAAACCAGCAATGCATTAACATTTTTTACTGTGCCACATAACAGATTTTTAAGTAAAACTAAAGTATCAGTATCACTGCAATATTTGTATTTTGACATTAGAGAACTGGAACTATTAATATAGTTTTAAGTCCTACAAACTAGTCTCTGACAATATTAATGATATTTCTCTATTCTTAATCATAAAAACAGTTATGCAAATTATAATCATATAACAGGACTTGAATATGGATTGCATTTCTTGCGAGCAATTAATATATAACTACTTTGACCAACAACAGAATTAAGTCTCAGCTCTGGCAGCAAAAGGAAATATAAAATAAACCTGTTTGTGATGAAATGAAGCCACATCTTTTCCCTGGTTTCTGCTGATCTCTTTCTCTCCCTTCATTCCAGTTGTGGCATGTTCCTGGTGATTCATCTCTCCAGCTGCAAAGAAATGTTAAGAGTGTAGTTACACTTTCTCCTATCCTTACCTAAAAATATACCCTTTGTTATAAGCATTTGTAAGGAGACAGAAGATAAAGTGCCCCTTTATTACCTAAGCGTGAAAAAATGAAAACAAACAAAAAGGTTGGTAC
>JBCJKH010018359.1:9039-19764 GCA_039877255.1 Loriculus beryllinus | reverse complement strand
ATCATAGAATAGTTAGGGTTGGAAAGGACCTTAAGATCATCTAGTTCCAACCCCCCTGCCATGGGCAGGGACACCTCCTGTCAGTTGATAATATAAGGTATATTGTTTTGTAACAGATATGGACCTTCTCAGTGTCTCATCAGTTTCACAAGCTTCTTGTTAATGCATCATAGCTGGTGGAAATCACTCTCTTGTTCAGGGACTGTATGTGGGAACAGAAAGTTGGATTATAACTTACTCTGCCATATTTAAAGCTAACTGTAAAATACATAATCACTGTTCAATGGACCTAACACAGACTACTTTTCCCCTTGGCTCTTTCAGCCTATTGTGGAAGAAAAGGTTTGTATTTTGCTCTTTTAAGTATTTTTATTCATAGGAAGGGGATAATAGCCTATGACAAGTTTAAGTAGTCTTTATTGTTTTTATGGCTTGGGTATTTGGTTTTACAGCTAAAGTTTTGTCAGTGTAGAAGAATGAATCTCCTTGCTTTATGAGCTTTCTTCTGAAAATTACATAGGGCTCACTAGAGACTAGAAATAATTATTTCCAATGATATATTTCTAGTAGAAATTATGGCTTTGGAGAGCTCTGGGTGCACTTGCAAAATCAGTAGGTTCATGTTGTGGACTTCAGCAGGAAGTGGATTATGTCCCGTGAGAGTCTGTGAAGTTAGTGTGTAATCTGTACATATTTTAGAAGTTGAATGTAGGATAGCCGTATAAAATACAGTGCTGGTTGATACAAAATGACGAATTTGGCAAAGTCGCAGTTTAATAAGTGAGCAGAAGTCAAGAAGTAGAAAACTTGTTAATTTAAATATAAAAGTGTGAAGTAGTAGGACAGAGAAGTGGTCATATTTTTGTAGTCTCAAGAGAAAGAAAGCTGCTTTGATTGCTTGTTTTGAAGCAGAATGGAAGATACCAAGACCAGTCCCAAGTGGTGTATGTCTGATTGGCCTTAAATACCGTTAAAGGAGATTATGCAGACTGTACATCAGTACTTCTATAATATAGTCCTTACAATAGTTTACTTAAAGGACTTTCTGCTAATTCTTTTTAAAAGGCAGAAATCCCTCTGGTGTGTGGACAAAAAAAGGTTTAGGAAGTAGCCTGTCCTTTTGAGGGTCTTTATAGCCTCAGAGAGCATGCATATTTTAAAGCATATCACGAAGTACTCACTAGCAGAAGACAAACAATACTTGTCATCTTACCATATAATGGTTATGGAAGACTCATAGTGCCATTCATTAATAAAGTTGTTTTTTTAGTTTTCTTGGCTAAACTTAAAATCGCAAAGCTGCAATGGGAAGGCTGTTTTATTCTGTCTGGGACATTTTAGTCACTTTTTAATTCTTTAAATGACTTTGTTCTGATGCATCATTCTGGTTTACATCAGGCACATGAAGAGGCATCTGCAGCTGAATGTTAGGGGTTTCTTGAGAAGCTGAAGTTTTGCCTACAGTCAAACAAAATACAGGTTTTAAACTGATGACTCCTTCAACTTAACCGGTGACATTTCTTAGCCAATAAAGGAGTAAATGGTGATACTGGGAGGGCATGGCTTCTCTGTCTTCTAAGGGTTGTCCTAAAATGGTGATAGAATGCAGAGATGAAAGTTGGACCCATTCAAAAAGCAGGCAATAGAAGCAATGACACTAAAGCAAGGGCAGTTAGTCTTGAGCAAAGCAGTAATTCCTGAGTGTAATAATTTTTTGGAGCTCTTCCTGTAAAAAAAAGTCTGTTTTCTTACCATGAACACAAAAGATGTCTTCAGATTTCCTCAGTGCCAAATTCCTATCCTAGCTACCAGCTATTTATTTTATGGTAGGCTTTCCACCACAAAACATGTGTCAGTAGAAGCTTCTTGAAATTTAGGATAATGGGAATTCGTATTTTAGTAGCACCAATATAGTAGATTTTTCTGTGTAATTTTTTAATATAGCATCAAAATATTTTTCAATTTAAAAAACCCACAGTGTTAGTGAGTTCTTAAATCAGTGCTGAGTAATGGTATGGTTTTAAACATTACCCTGAAAAATCAAATTAATTATGTTCTTCCTTTTCACATCAGTTACGTTTTTTTTCACAATGATCAATTACTGAACATTTTGGAATAGCAGAGAGAATGTATTATGCCATTTTGCTGAACCAGTTGTTTATAGTGTCCTTCAGGAGAGATTTTTTTTGACTTTCCCCTTTACTACATTAAGGCCTCATCTGTTTTTATGGTTTTTGGCCATTTTTAAAAAATAACTAAAGAAATTGCTCTCATTTGCAGTAAATGATTTGCTGTACTAGTTATTGGTCAGAAAAAAGGATATTCTATTATGCTTAGCATATTACTTCAGCTGGCTGTGTTTTTGTAAAAAAAAAATGTTAGGATTCAATTAAATGTTCTAAAACTGAAGGAAGACGTTACACTTTCAGATGCATTTTATGAATTTACAGTAATTGGGGATTTAGATGTTTAAAAATACTTAGGTTTTGTATTTGAAATTTTAGGAAAAATGGGCTGCTGTCTTCACTCAGTATAACAAAGAAAGTTACCTTAGGCAAATACTTGAATTTATATTTCACAGCTTCTTACTTATATCCTTTCATTTTCTAACAATACATGTTAGCTTTGGCTTTGATCAAAGATGTCTGGTTGTCTTTCTGTAACATTCTTAAGTCTGTTTTCAGTATATGGCAAGTGGAACCTTTGGCTTAGGTAAACCTTCTTCATGCCTGGTCAGTTCTTGCGGAAAGTAAATTTTGTCAAAAGGAGTTAGAATTAGTATTAAGTTTAAAGCAAACTGCAATTAAAAGAACAGAATGTTCACTTAAAAACCAGCCAAAGAAAAGTCAATAGCCAGTCTTTTTGATTGGAGATGTAACTTTATTCCCCTAGCTGTACAAAGAATAGATTGAAATAGTAAGTGAACTGTTTTCTTAGATTGCAACGTTGCGGTTGTAACTATATCTTCAGAATTTTTTCGCTATGTGGCATTTGAACCTGTGTAGTGTTTTGGGGTCTTTTTAATCAAGAACTGCATGATAGCAGTGAAGAATAGTTTCTGAAAAATGCAGAGCGGCTGTGGGAATCTGAGTATGAGGATGCACGTTTTAAGTTAGAATACTTGTTCATGCTTTTATCCTTTCATGTTTTGTTTGTTTGTTTGGGTTGTTTGTTTGTTTGTGGGTTTGTTTGCTTGTTTTAAATATTTGGGGTAGAAAATAAGATGTTGATCTCAGATTTAAGTTGAAACTTCTGCATTCTCAGGCTGTTGCTTTGCAGCATTGTTTTTCTTGTAACTTTGTGAGCTTTAGACCTGATTTGGCATGAATGCTATACTTAGATAATAAATTAAAAAATAATCTATTGTAAAACATAATGGAAAAATAACTCTTCTATAAGAAAAAAATAAACTCTCCCAGCCAAAACCAGGATGCATTAATAAAATTGTGGTTTATATTTATGTCGGAGTTGGTGCATTTCTGTGGTCAGTTAGGTTGCTAGTTCTGTTTTATTTTCTCTATGAAGACTGGTTAAAGTTATTGTACATTAGGAGCAGAACAGTTTTCCTTCATGTTATTTATATTATGGAATCTGCCTAACATGGAAACTAGGTTCTTTTTTTTTCTCCCTCTTCTCTCCTGAAAATTGAGACTTACCACAGCTTAATAGATATGAAATGTGTGAAATAAAGTAGCCCAAACCATTCAACCCATCTCTCTATAGCATAAGGTTAATTTATTGCTGTTCTGTAATGTAGGATCTTGAATAAAATGTTGGGGTTTTTTAATGTATTTCATAACCAACTTTGGTAATGAAGAAAAACTGAGATAGTTAATTTAGACAATTGCCATGCATCCACCTCCATATCTTCTCTAGATTTCTGTACATTTACTTGAGCATACTTTCAGGTTTTATTAGGCTTTTTATAAATAGTAACGAGGAGATTAGTTTGTTTTCAAACAACATGTGTTGAATTTTAAGAGATGTGGGTTTGTTTATTGCCATTGCTTATAGCCTGAAAGGAAAAGGATCTTGCTACTTGGAGTGAGATTTTAATAAGAGCTTCCTGTGACTTGTCAATTCTCTTCCACCCAAGTTTGGATGGTTTGGTTTTGTTTTTTTTTCTAATTTGGACAAAGCTAAAAACCTGCTTGCAATACTAAGCTACTTCACCTTGCATTGGGAGCAAGTGCCCTGCAGTTCAGTAATTCCCAAATGAGAGTCCAGTTCCAAAATGGTGTATGCAGATTGTCAGAAGCCCGCTTCAGAGTAGTTCTACCAGCCACTTAATGGTAAGATGTCATGCAAGATTGCTTTTAAGGTTAGCCACAAGTGACAGTTGCAGATCTAATGATTGAAGAAAGAAACCAGTAGGTGATAGCTGCAATATTAATTCTTTATGAAACTAAAAATAGAGCAATTCTGTGAGTGTATATGTGTGCTCAGGGAGATCACAGAAAATAAGCCTGCATAAACAGAAAATTGGCGAGAGTCAGAAGTAGTTTTGTGGAAGTAAAGACCATCCATGCTCTGAAAACTCTATGAAAGGGAATGGGAATGGAAATGCCTTGGACAGATATTTTTAGGGTCAGGCTAAAGTTACAGAACTTAATTGAGATTATACACCTCAGTACCTTTACACATTATCTTGTTTTACTGGCTTCTATTAAGTGTGTTTTTAAACAGAACAAAATGTGCTTGATGTCGGAGTCTTTAGTTATATTGATCAGGGAAACAATTTCTGTACCACTAACATTTTTTTCACTTTTATAAAATAGCTTTAAATATGATTTCCAAACATAATTTGAGATGCACCAGTGTGTACTTAAGTGTATTTTAATTGAATTGCATCCAGACTTGCTCTTAATTTAAGTTCAACAAATGCAGTTCTTGGAGGTCAGTGAATGATTTCACTATCGCCTCTGTGCTCAGTGCAAAGTCATATCTTTGGAGAAAATGTTTTTTAGTGAACATCTGCTGCTTCGGTAGTGCTATACTACAGACCTCTCATGCTTGTCTCTTGGTGGTGCTTTTTTCCTTTTTTAAGACACACCTTTTTGTCATAGTCAAAATAGAAATGATGCAGGAAGTTCACCAGTATTTGTGGCAGGTTAGAGAGGTTTGCCTTCAATAGCTTATGTTAAGAAAAGTGGTGAACCAGTGGTTTGCACTGATGAGGTGTATTTTATGTCTTGACTGTTTGAAACTTGTAGTTAAATTTATTCCTTTGAATATGCTTCATGAGAAAAAGCAGTGATTGCCTAAACTGAATTATAATTCAGTGTGGAGGGAGGGTGAAGGCTTGAAAATCTGAGGCGGATTTTTTGTCATTTGTACCAAAGTAAAGCATAGGTAACTGGGCATAACACAGGGATCAAAACAGCTAGAATGGATCTAAAAAAAACCAAACCAATCCACACCTTGATTTGTCACATTCTAGTTATTTCTGTCTAGCAGAGAAAGTCCAAAACTTTCTCTAGCTGGTAACCATGTAGTCTGTTAAGGCATGGAGTACTCCTTGGTCAATAGAAATAAGGCATGGTGTTATGGGTTGAGAAATACTAATCTGAAGTGCAGAATCAGTTACATGATACCATGCCTGACTGGTGTTTGTCTAATCTGCTCTTACAAGAAAAGCTCAGGAACAGGAAGTCCATGATCTTCCTTTGGAATTGATTTTTGTTCTTTATTGTTTTCCTGCTATCTGATTTAGTTCTCCTTTTGCTGCTGGTTAAGCTCCTTTGTTCTAATCTTACTCTAGGTGGATGTAGAGAGCAGTGTGTTATTTTCATGCCTGTGGCAGTATTTTTGGATTTAATAGTAAATTTGAAGATAGACTAAGCTGGCCCCTTTCAAGTGTCTTTATATCAGATTGTATAAAAGGTATTCCGAAGTTATCAGTCTGTTTGGTATGACAGTATCAACTATGTCACCTCTTCAGGATGGAAAAGAATCTGTTCACTGGAAATGTACTCCTTTTTAACTTGATCTCTGTTCGCAAGTTAAAAACCATATCTTGTATCATAAACATTGATGTGAATATTGCTTATCCAGACTACTCTCTAGATGCATATCAATGGTGCTTGTAGGAAACCTGATCAGTATGTAAGTAGAAAATTACTGAATTATATGAATTTATTTACAGTATATAAGCTTTTTCAATTGTAGTGTTTAGTAATCTGTTTGACAAGATTTGAGTCATGTCAATGCAGTTAGTATCCTCTCTTGCTGATTTTTTTGTTTAGCCTTTTTGATTTTTACCTATTTTTTTTAGAGCAGAATATATTATATAGGGCTGCAGCACTGCAGGCTAGTGTCTTTAAATGGAAATTACAGATGGGAGGAACCTTCTAAGTTCAATCTTACACTACTGCTGCTTGCTATCATTTGCATGATGACTTTCATAAACTCACTAACTTTTCTAGAATATAACTAGTGAATTATTTTTGCATTTTGTAAGTGTTGCTTTTCTTGGAACATTTACTTCAAAAGCTTGTTCTGTCCATTAAAGGCCTTTCCTTAATTTCCAACCTAATTCTTGGTTATAAATTGTCTGTTTTCTCATGTTGTCCATAATCTTAAGAGCTTCCTTCATCTCCTCTCATAAATTAGGTTCTCCATTTGCATGATCATCCTGCTAGCTCTGGTCTAATGGGAGTTTGTTGTTCTTGAGCACAGATGATTGGGATTGTGATCTGTTTTCCGGATGAGATCTCACTAAAGCCTCCTGTAATATTACTGCTATTTTCCTGTATCCTGGGAATGTCAGTTCACTATGATTTTCTGTGCCCTCCTTTTTTTTTTTAATTAAGGAGAAGATTTCATAATTATATTCTGGGGTGGAGTTGGTCACTGAATACCTTCTCACAGGATTTCAGTTCTCTTTTTAATAGAAGTTGTTTGACCGCAAAATGTAGAATAAAAGCATTTGTTCTCAGCATTACAAATGCATTTTTGCACCTGGTGCTTATTCTTAAGAATGGTTTCCTAACACTTACCATTGCATTTTATTGTATAGTCTTGTTTTTTCTGGAAGGCAAATATACATCACAGAAAAATTATTTTGCCAGCTGCTACTGAAAAGCATTTATACATGTCAGTTAAAGATTATTGTTATTTCTTTATGGGTTAGAAATACTCCATCTTTCTGAGGCTTTAAAAATATGTTGAATCCTAAGTACCACAAATTAAATGTAAGTTCAGAACATGCTGATACGACTTGTCCTAAGTAAAGGAAACTCACAGATTTTTATGCTGTATTTGGTGGCAAGATAAAACTAAACTTTTGAAAAGCCTGTTTTTCCTCCATCTCATTTTTTGAGCTGTCTAGGTGATAATCCTAACAAACAGTGCACATTTGTATTTGATTCAAGGGAAAAGTGCATGAAGTGCATAGTTTTCCCAGCCTTTTGAGTTCTCTTGTAAAAGAATTCTGTCTCCCTGGCAACGATTAAAACTGGGGAAATTGCTCTTTGTTGGATTCCCGTCCCCCACCCAAGCTCCAAAGTCTACCAGAGCTTGGCACTTCCCCCTTTGCATCAGTGCAGTGTTCCCATGATCTGTTAGTTTTGTTCCTTTATGCAGGATAACTTTGGTAAAAGGGAAAGTAAAAGAACAGACACCTTTGGGATGAGAGCACAGTGTGTCCTTTGCTCTGCTGCTCTTGCTAAGACACAACTTAGAAATGATTATGTTTACAGAAAAGCCAGTGGAGTCTTGTAATGTTGAGGTGTCTACACAGGTACTGACTGCTGTAGGTTGTATATAAGATGGCCTTACTCTTGCATTTGTTGTTACCTGCGTTGCGTTTTTCATAGCACTTGGTGCAGTAAAATACTTACAGCAAACTTGAGTAAGGCTGGTGAAATCCTAGTTAAATATCTATTAGCTTATGTCTGAGGAAATACATATTTATATGTTAAATTAAATACTTTTGTGAATGTATTGCTTTCATTAATGCGGTATACAGCCAGGTAAATGCAGGTTATGCAGCACTTACATATTCTGTTACTGATCCATCATCTAGGATATAGAATCTCTCATGCGGATTGATAACCAGGGCAACTTTCATAGCCAGAATAAGCAGAGGTGGCTAACGTGGGTTTTGAAACTGAGTAGCTTGTTGAACTCCCATGTGCTTTGTAAAGAGCCCAAAAGAAATAGCTTTATCAAATTTCAAGCACATGCTTTTAGGTTTAGGATAGATATTTCTCACCGCCTCCGAATCACTTGTCTTGAGAAAGATAGGTAAAACATTGCTGCCACCTTGAGGGTGTTATCTTGTGTTTACATTGTGAAACTTTCAGCTTGCTAGAATGCTGGAGTTTAATATATTTGCTCGGTTTTATAGGAGTTAATTATTGGGAGTATGAAGAGGGTGAGCAGTTACAGCAGATACTAGCTAATGACACAACCAAGGATTAGAATGACTTTAAAGCAAGATGTTTTATTGAACCTTGTTCTCTGTAGAAGCAAAAAAGCAAGAGGATAGACTGCAGAGTGAGGACTCGCAAGCAGAGAGAGATTGAGTAGCAAGATCTTCTGCCATTGTTCATTTTTATAACCTGAGGAGTGAAGGGAGCACAGAATTCCATCATGGACCAAAGAACGTGCTGTTTGTACAGTTCCTGACTCTGGTCCTTGTTTTTTGAAATGATTCCAGCACAATCTGCAAAGCAAACTGAAACAACTGTGTTTCCAGTATATTGCACTTCTTAAATACGGAGTTCCCCCTGCTCTCAGTTTGGTGAAAGGGTACATTCAAATAATCTGAAGAACAGGATGTAATGGTAAATGGAAATTTTCTGTAAGAGAACTTAAAATTTTATGCACTCTGAGAATACACACGTTGAAAGAACTGAAGTGTTTCTCAGCATTCCATCTGTGTTTGTGGGAGATCTTATTTCACTTGAAACAGAAGAAATCTTGCAGTTGTTTCTCTAGTCTCTTTCCTACCTTCTTTCTTTTCCTTGAAGGGAGGGATAATCCAGTGTAAGTATTTCCAGCTTTATGGTTTTGTATTGAATTGAGATTTCCATCACAAGAAGAGAGACTTGGAGCAGCTATTGCCCCCTTTTTTTTGGCAGCTCACTATGCTAGCACACACCTTACAAGGTGTTGGCAGAACTTAGTACCCCGCAGTGCCTTAGTACAGGCCTGTGGTAAACCAACTTAGAGAATACGTGTAACCTCCATCCCGAAAAATAAACAAAATAAGAACTTTTTTTTTTTCTTCCAGATTTGTTCGTTGGTCAGATTCCAAGGTTCTGGCACCTTGGAAAGGGCATTATAGTGGAGAGATGAGTACGGATTGCCAAGGCAGCCTGAGCGGCGTGGTTTAGGCTGCTGTGGCATCAGTGTAATGATGAAATATATCACTGCAGAGCAGATCTGAGCCATCTTTCATCTGTTTTATGAGAATGATGAGTTATCATCAGAAATTCTCTCACAAACTGACTATTTAAATATTCCTTTGTCTGTTAAATCCTCCTGTCTGCTAATTCTCTTAAGTATGTTTTGTAGACAGCTTCTGTTGGTATTTTTATCTCTGTCTCCAGCTGAAGTTACGTCATGGCTTCCTCTCTTCAGATTCTGTTGCCTATTCTTCCTGCTGAAAATTTATTGAATGTCTTAAAAATGGTATTTTTCCATGCTCCTTGCACTGTGTTGAGGTCTACCACAATTTCTGTGTCAGAAAAGCACATCAGTGAGGCTGGAGAACGGTGTCAGCTCTGTTTAGGTTTGAAAATAGTCTTGCATGTCCTCACCCCAATATGAGAGATTTAGGTAAAGTTATTCGAAGAGAAGATGGGGCAACTTCAGTCCCTTTAGACCCATCACTTGACGTGTCTCCCTTCTCTGCACCCAGAGTCTTTTAGTGCTTTCTATTCTCTCTTAAGTCTATCACTTTTCCATGCCCCCCCATTCCTTGTGCTTAGAAAACTGACTCCATGTCCTTGCTAAACCATCATGATGCTTCACAATCTCTTACCTCTCTTCCAGATACCTTTCATTTCTTCCTGTATCTGCATTTTCTTATTTCCAAGCTGTGCATGCGCTCCTGAGCCCTCCCTTTTAGATTTCTTCCCTGTTCTTCCTCACTTGCGGTGAGCTACCACACAATTGCTTGGAAAGTGCAATAGTTTTTCATTGATGCTTTGCTGTTCAGTATGCTAGAGCACTGACACTTGCAAAACATTTGATCTGATTTCTAAAAGAGTTTGTGGTATTGCAGGATGGGAAGGTCATCCACATCTACGGAAAGGAAGCTGGATTTCTATGCTGCTTCAGCTGAATGAAGTCCAGACATGATTAAAATAGTAGAGAAGGAGTAAATAAAAGCAAACTTACTTTTCAAGCTTTGATCTTGCAAGGAAATTAATTATTGCAGTCAGTATTAGAAGTGTACTTGCCTGTCTTACCACTTTATAATAGGTGTGTTTATCTGGCAGTAACTACATTGGAAGCAGAAATGATCTGGATGTAATTGAGCCTTATTCTCCTACAAATAACTAGTTAGTGTCTTCTCAATGTCTTGAAAAAGTACTCTTTATTTCCTGGAATGCTGTGTGCTCAAACCACACTTTGAGCTAATTTTCTGTTGCTACAGGAATTCCAGTCTCTTCCTGTGGAATAAAACTCTATTCATTCAGGTCCTGTGGTTGTAATGTGTATGACGAAACGTGCAAAACGATACTGTCCACAAGATGGCGATGGCATATTACA